>ML824404.1:51303-79957 GCA_009831015.1 Picea engelmannii | reverse complement strand
CTGGTGCTCTTGTGAGATCAGATCTGCAATGACACAAACCAACCAAAGTGAAAGCAACACATATAGATTCAATGGAAACCTAAACATGTGATCAAGGAGTCATGTAATAAAACACTAATGATTTTATGGGAAAAAAACATGTCGTTGTATCATATTAAATAAAAGTGGAAGATACAACCAAAGTGCCTTGATGTCGCAAGTTCCAACACACACATACACTTGCTCCAAATTTGCATGAAGATAATCCACAAAACTTGATGGACAAATGGAGACCTCAAGAATCAATTGTATCAGGATTCTTCACACAGTCTTGAGCCTATTCTTTGCTCAATATTTCTTGACCTTTCTTGATCTTTTCCATGAGAAATCCATTATTATATAGGATAAGATGAAGTGGTTACTAGGAGGAGGATGATCCCACCAAATCACAAAATCCAGTAAGATCACAACCATATGGATGCCACCTCACATTCTAGAAGATTCTCCTTCTATAAACTTCATGAAACTTCTTCCTTTTCTTAGCTTCAAGCGCCGCCACACCCTGCCTATATAGCAGCATGCAGAAATCCCACAGGCCAGACATAGAGAATCCTGCGAAAATCCTTGATTTCCACACTGTGTACCACTGCCAGCCTACGACATCATTTTAAAAATGTGCCTTGGAGGGGAATAACTCAACCATTTTCCTCATGTGAAAGATTGTTTTGGAAGCCTGAAGACATGGCTATGGGGTCATCATCAGAGTGACCAAAATAATGTGTAATAGTCACCCTACCTCCCCCCTATCATCATCCCATGGCTGGATCGTGTGGTCCTCTAGGAAGAACCTCCACTCTAGGTCCCAGACTTGGAACTCGCTAGAAAAAAAGTTGCAAAGAATAGAGGAAAACCTGAAGTTTTGCTTACTCCCCTGTTTGCACTCTATCAAATGACCTTTCATATTGGTCAGCAATGAGGTACACCAGTCGTAGACAGTGGGGATAGCACACTCTATTGCGTAAAACATAAGTGGTCTTTATTCTTGATGCAATGAGGCCGAACCTATGATCCTAGTAAGCACGAGCACTATGATCTTCAAACTGATATTACTTATTGTCCGGATGGGGACTTGAATTCCCACCTTGGGAGTCCCTACTATAGAGTGGGCATCGATATACTCTTCGATATTCATCCCACTCCATGTTCCGCATGACTTTAGGTTCACAACCTCCCCTCGGCGTGATAGACTAGTCAATAAGTAGATGTCCTCTACTTCGATCCTCAGTGGTTGTCCATCGAGGATAAAGCTTTTGCTATTAGGGTCCCAGTAACCCACCAACATCTCCAATAACCTCACTTGGGCCCTCATTCCTTTGAGTTCCCAACATTTGTACAAAACACATATTTTTAGAGACACTTGAGCCACCAGATCTCGTTCAACAGCTGCATCCACCTCCTCATTCTCTCTCTCTCTCTCCATTCCAGGATCATCCTGCAAAAAAAATCAATTTTTTGAGTTAGAAACCATTTTTTGGCCATTTGCGTACCTATACGCGGCCTTCTTTGCACACATTCATGTTTAGGGCTTGATACATGCTCCATGTGGTTCACACAGGGGCATATAACTCGTCGTACATGCGACCTTAACAAAGGAGACTCGCGTACAACGAAAATCCTAATTTACGCCCTCAAAAACTAAAAAATTGGAACCTAATTCAAAAATGTAATCCACTGAATTTGAAGAATATGAGATGAAGAGTTACTTGATCCAGATGGTTCATGATTTTGTTGCCCATTGCTCCCGCAATATTTGTTTGAATCTTGGAGGTATTTTTGGTCCAAATTGCACTATTTGGGTAAAAATCAAAATGATACAGTAATTTTTTTATTTTACTACTATTTATAAGCTATTTTTACCCACTTTATATAGTTTCATGTTATTTTTTTAACCAAATGGACTAATTTAAGTGTGGTTTTGAGCTGGTTTGTTGTAGTTTTGACTCAGTTTTCTTGCAGATTTCAACGTCAGGATTGACCGTTCGTCACCTCGGGTAGGTATTTTCATAACCTATAATATAGGATAGGTATCCACTCCATCGTGCATTTTTGCATTATCCTTCGACTACCACCTTTTTACACCTTGGGTACGAATCCATTTATTGCGACAAAAAAACCTTACGTCTATTATAAAGAGTGTCGCTAATAAATGGTAGAGACTTACCAAACATGGGTGGCCAAGTTAGATCTCCTTTTTCATTTGGTGCCCATGCTGAGTTTTTTCCTTAAGACCGAGAGTCCATTATAACTTGATACATGACTTTATGATGAGCCTCATTTCTCATTCATGCAAATGCAGCCTTATTCCCTGTGGACTCCCAAAAACGTGTCTTAATCTCTTTTTCGACTCATCTAAAAACTGAAAATATTATCGAGTGATTTTTCCCTTTCACAATTGTTAAACTGGATTTGAAAGGCCATGAGTCTTAGTTAAGCTCTTTTTCTGACTCATTATCAAAAATAGAAAAGATCGCCGAGTGAACTTGTCTTTTTCACACTCGTGAATTGGATTTGAAAAGACGTCTATTTGGCACAAGTGAACCTGTTTTTCACACCAAGTAGACTAGAAGACATAAAAAGGATATTTTTTGGCGTTAAGTTGTGATTGCATCTCATGCCCTCGCTCGTTGTATTGAGCCTTTAGCCGGTTCTCCCTTTGCATTATAAATCGTTGCCTAAGCAGTTTTGCATCCTCAACCAAGTAGAGACTTGTTTATATCCTTCACAATTTGACACCCTATACCCTGGAGGAAACATCACCTTGAGTGTCCATATCCTGCATGCATTCCTTACATTAATCATAAGTATGTTCCACTGCTGGAACTAGTTTTTCTTACTTGCAACACGTGTTTCCTCCTATGTATCATAGCATTCATTTGTTATGAAAAAACAAAAAAATACGGGCAGGAAGGGAGTACTATGTTATAATTTCTAGCAGTTGTGTCACCTTTGAATAGAGCACAAAATTATTGAATACTCGTGTCATCATAATTTTGGGTTTAGCATGGCCTTAGGAAGCTGATCTCGTTACAGAGTTTTCTCTACCAACTGATTACTCTTTTAGTCCCTATAGAGAATGTTATTGATGCCTCCTGCATCTAATAGTCACATCATTGAGTCTATGTTGTCGGAGTCCACCATATGTCTCATGCTCTTGTTCAAAGGAATTCTCACAACCTGGGTCGACCACTCCTCAGAAATGTTGACTTTGCATGTCGGCCATACCCTCAGTTCGTCTCATAATCACATGATACTATGGTCTTATCATGCACACTGGCCCTACTTGAATCATCGGTAGGTCACCTTGAACCCAACAATTGACATTTCATCATTGGTCGTTGACTAGGTGGTTTCCCTTATGTTCGATGACAAGACATCTATTCACACTTTGGGATTCATGTGGTGTCTTGGATGCCATTAGCCTTATTGGTGGTTTCCTCGCCTTTGTTAGCAGTTTTCATCATTGGTTTCTATTCAGAGGGTCTTTTTCATGTACTGCTTTCATTTGATACATGCAAAATACGCACAGAGTCGTTGGTTTGTGAACATGTTCTTCGTCCGATCTTCACCAAATCATGAAGCTCCTGCTTTGTTCCTCGTGCTGAATGATGAGAGATGCCTTAATTCTCTCCTTTCAGCGGGTCTCTTAACATTGACTTTGGCTCATTTATTCTGGATATGGGACCTAGAGTTTTATGAGTACCTTGAGGCTTGCATTCATTAGTGGCAGGCTCTCTCTCCATTGACAGATGGGAATACATCAATGTCTCTTGATCAATGGATTTCTCAAGTGTTCAACACTGACTCCTTTATTCACACTTGTAGGAATGTACTCGGTGCCTTGATACCTACTTTCATTATTGGTAGGTTGTCTCGCATTTGTTAACAACATACCTAAATGACCAGTAATCAAACGATGTCTCATTATGTTCGACCTCAACCCATTTATTCACATGATGTAGACTTGCACCCTTGGCGGATAGTGTAGAAGACTCGAAGAGATCACTATGTGGCCTCAACTTTCCTGAGTTGTTGCTTCCATTTCATTGGAATTTGGACCAACACCTGTTCGACTTTAGTGATCATGGGAGATTAGATTGTACTCCACGGTATACATATATCTTCAGATTGATTTTGAGACTAGTTTCATTGGGCTTTGTTCATGACTATGACATCTTTTGGCATATAACTGCAATTGTATTTGCCTATTCATGGCCACAAACACTTGTTTGGTATATTTTCCGCATGGATTTGCATTGTATTCTTGGTAGCCATATATGCAAAGTCAGTAAAGAATGTAATGAGAAATCAAGTTCGTCCAGCTGGTTCTCTACCACTCCACTCTTGGGTTACTTATAATGTATTTTATCCATAGCAGATACTCCTCTGATCTCACATGTAACATCCCCGACCTCACACTGGTCGGGCATGCCACTCCTCAGACACTTTACTTAGCTATGAAACTAGTCTTTTAAAAATTACCAGCCTTCAAAGGGCCAGGCTATATGAGAGAACACTTTCGTTGTCTCACTGTGGAACATATTGTAACATACCCAATATTCAACTGAGTTATGCCACATAAATCTTTTTTTTCTTCAAACTGCATGCAATTATAACATATACATGCAACACTCTTTTAGAATCTTTACATATAAACGTAAACAACAATTACATTCTGTAAATATATTATTTCATACGGAAATAATAGTAAACACAAACATGTAGCATATACAGGAAAATACCCATAAACATACAGACAACTATAATCACACATATGATAAACTGTAACATAAGCACGTAAATAACAATGCAACATGTAAATTTATCACATGATTGATACTTATCTTGGAAATATTGTCACCAACTACGTACAGACCATCCACGAACCTCCCAGCCTTAGACTACACTATTCATCACTCTCAATAGTGAGTCACCCCCGATATGGGACTAAACTCCACCTGGGTAAAGGGGTTCCTAACTAGGCTAAAGGCTCATAAACAACAGGAAAGACTCTGTCTCAGGTGCTCACTTAACTAACAACCTACAACCTCTCATTCCTCACATGCCTTTTCCACCCAAGGAAGTGTGCCCCTTCTCTGCTCAACAATCCTTTGGCTGCCCCACTTCCCTTCCAGGGCTTCAACAACAGGTCGGACATGAAGTCTCAGAGCATTGTAGCTGCAGTTTAGCACCTTAAGGAAATCAATTCCCAACAATTCTCTCGCTCAGAGAATTGCTCACGGGCCTAACAACCTGCCTCTTCAATTTCCCATGGGCATGACAACCCGCTTCTTCAATATCACTTCCAAGATAACCAGGTAGACCAACTGAAAATGGTTATGGAAACAGGTTCAGATATAGTGAAATGAATGTCTGAAGGATAACTGGCTGCGTGAGTGAAATGGTCATGGAATCATTGACTGGATGACTGAATGATGGAAGGAACCATGGGAGAGATGATCATAAGAATGATCGTGAGAATGATGGTGAAGGTGTCCAAATGAGATAAGTCCCCACGATATGTATGCATGTCCCCAACTTGACACTTGTCATGTTGGAAGCTACTTTGGTCCACTTGTCCCCAACTTTAGAACTCAGGATAAAATAATTATCCATACTTTATGTTTTAAGAAATATTAATATAATATTCCTTTTTGCCTTAAGCTCTCTAGATTATCCCTTTCCCTTAACTTTTGGCCCTCCCTTTCCCTAACTAGTGAATTTTAGTCCCCCATCTTTTTTATCATGGCCAATCTGGCGCAATGATGTATTTTATATTAATCATGAGACATATACAAAATACACGCGATGGCCTTTAACATCTAGGCGCGCTGGCCTAATTCCAAAACATAAGCATCCCAACTTATAATAACTAGCTCACCAGCCTACAACACATATCATATACACAAGGCTCGCTGACCTCCATACTGCGCGCAGTATCCAGGAATGTGCACACTACATCATTTTACTGTGTAGTACATGCGCGCACTATGCCATGAAAGGTACATTACAAAAGGATGTCAAAACAGATCACCAACTTAAGTACACTTACATTACATTTACAATTGGGTTCCGCTAAGGGATATTACAATCCCCTCCCCTTATATATGCACTGCCCTTAGTGCATCATATACCCATATACAACAAAATTTTCAAAAATCCTCAAAAATATGTGGGTATTCTGTCTGCATTGCATCCTCATGCTCCCAAGTAGTGTCCTTAGGACCGTACCGAGTCCATTGGACCTTTACAAGCCTTATGTCTTGATTCCGGAGCTGCTTGATTTTCCAGTCCAAAATTCACACCAGATGCACTTGAAAAGCACCTTCTTTCTCCACCTGAATCACATTCCAATCAATAACATGATTAGCATCAGGTATATATTTATTTAGCAATGATACATGGAATACATTATGAACATACATAGATGTAGGCAATCCAATCATATAAGCAACTGGACCAATCCTCTCTAGGATTTCAAATGGCCCACAAAATATGGTTGCCAACTTGGTGCAGCTTCCCAGCTTCAGGGAACTCCTATTATCTTTCACCTTCAGGAAAACATGATCAACCACTTTGAATTCTCTCTGGGTTTTGTTCTTATCGGCATAACTTTTCTACCTGTCTTGGGCAACTTTTAAATTCTATTTACTTTTTATCATTTGGTCCTCCATCTCCTTAAGCAACTCTGGCCCAACTACTGTCCTATCAGCTGGATTATCCCACCTCACTGGAGTATTGCACTTTCTGTCGTAAAGTGCTTCAAATGGGCTCATCTTCAACAATGTATGACACCCATTGTTGTAAGCGAATTCTACCAAGTGTAGGTAGTCTTCCCATTTTGATGGTTTGTCCATCACATACATTCTCAATATGTCTTCTATCACTATGTTCACCCTCTCTGTCTGTCCATCAGACTCAGGATGACAAGCTGTACTAAAGTTCAAATTCGTTTCGAATCCTTTGAACAATCATTTCCAAAAATTCGAGGTGAATTTCGGGTCTCTGTCGGATACAATTGTTTTAGGAATTCCATGTAATCGTGCCACTTCCTTCATGAAAATATCAACACCATCTGTTTCCTTGTGAGTAGGTTTTAGTGGAATAAACTGGGCAGCTTGTGTAAGCTTTTCCACCACCACCATGATCGAATCATGCAACTTGCCTCTTCTAGGCAACCCTATAATAAAATCCATTGTCACCACTTCCCACTTCCATTCAAGAATGGGAAAAGGTTGCATCAACCCTGTTGGGTGCCTATGCTTCGCTTTAACTTTCTGGCATTCCATACATCTAGCGATGTATTCAGTGATTTCTCTCTTCATACCTGGCCAAAAGTAATGGCTCTTAATCACTGCCATGGTTTTCTGATATCCAGGGTGCCCTGCATAAGGGACATTATGCATTTCATGCAAAATCATATGTTTCAAGTCCTAGACATTTGGAACAAAAAATCTGTTCTTGTGCACCAGTATTACATCTATTCCCAAATTATAATTATCCACCTTTTGTGGTATCTTACCCTATTGTAGCTTTTCTACCAATTCTCTATATTGCAGATCTGCATTTGCAGCCTCCAAAATTTTGCTTTTAATATCATTCTGATACATGCTAATAGCTGTAGCATGTAGTTTATGCACCCTCCTGCTGAGTGCATCAACCACTTTATTCTCTTTTACCTTGATATGCTTTATATCAAAGTCATATTCGCTTATAAATTCTAACCATCTGCTTTGCCTAGCATTTAGATTTGGTTGATCAAATAAATATTTCAGACCATTGTGGTCTGTTCTTAGCTCAAGCCTCTTCCCCATGAGGTAGTGTCTCCATTTCCTCAATGCATGCACTATGGTTTCCAACTCCAAATCATGAGTGGCATAGTTTCTTTCATGCTCCTTCAACTTCCTTGATTCATAACATATAACAAACCCATTTTGACTGAGGACTCCACCAAGTCCTTCATTACATGTATCTATGCATATAATGAAGTCTTCATTTGGGTCTGCAATCCTTAATATTGGAGCACTTGTCAATAATTGTTTCAAGTGTTGGAAACTCTTTTCGCAATTTAGTTTCCACTGAAACTTCACCCCCTTTCTTTGCAAGGAAGTGATTGGGTGTGCAATCTTTGAGAATCCTTCAATAAATATTTTGTAGTATCTTGCAAGACCCATGAATGATCTCACCTCTGTCATATTCTTCGGCACTGACTATTCTCTAATGGATTCTATCTTCTCAGGATCCACTGATATCCCATCCTTTGAAATGATATTCCCCAAATAATGAATTTGTTTCTAATAAAATGAGCACTTGGTCAATTTGGCATACAACTGATGTTCCCTTAATACTTGCAACACCATCCTCAAATGTTGTTCATGCTCTTCCTCTGACTTAGAATATATAAGAATGTCATCCAAAAAGACAATGACAAACTTGTCTAGATATTCTTGGAAAACACCATTCATTAAGCACATGAAATCAGCTGGTGCGTTTGACAACCCAAATGGCACCACTGTGAACTCATAATGACCATACCTTGTCCTAAAGGCGGTCTTGCTGATATCTTCTTCTTTAATCCTTACCTGATGGTATCCTGATCTGAGATCTATCTTTGAAAATATCTTTGCATCCTTCAATTGATCAAAGAGATCATCAATCCTTGGCAGAGGATACTTGTTCTTAACAGTGACTTTATTCAATTGTCTGAAGTTAATGCACAATCTTAGTGCTTCATATTTCTTTTTCACAAAAAAGACTGAGGCACCCCAAGGTGACACACTTGGGTGTATATACCCCTTCTTCAAAATTTATTCAAGCTTCATTTGCAACTCCTTCAACTTTGGTGTACTCATTCTGTAAGGAGTCTTTGACACTGGAGTTGCTCCAAGAATTAGATTTATAGAGAAATCAATGTCTCTTTTTGGGGGTAGTCCTGGTACTTCCTTGAACACATCTTCAAATTCTTCTAGGACTGCACAATCTTCCAAATTTGGCACCTTACCTTTAGGTGTCTCTTCTATATGAGCTGTAAATATTTGACACCCTTTTCTGTAACATTTCTTCAGCTGCAATGCTAAAATGTTTCTAATGGTTACTGCCTTGGGAATTCCTTGCAATTTCCTTAGCTTCCCTTCCTCATCTAAGAAATTAAATTATTTGTTGTGACAGTATAAGAGAGTATGATGTTGGTCCAACCAATCCATCCCAATTAGACAGTCATAGGAACCTAAAGGCAAGATGTTCAAATCTGTGTTGGTGTTCAGTCCATTCATGTCCATGAGGCATGACTTAACTATCTCATTAAATTTTCCTCTGGCTCCTGTAGCCAGATGCACCAACCAAGATTTCCGATGCTTGTTTCTTGGAAATTGCAATATCTCCACCATCTTAGGGTCTATATAACTATGACTAGCTCTTGAATCAATTAAAATAGCAATAGTTTGGTTGTTGATCATACCTTCCACTTCAATCATGTGGGACTGATACTCTGCTTGCTTGTTGTCCAGGTCTCCACAGATTCTTGGCACATATCTTCCCATGTCCTCCATTGTTTCATCTTTCTTTACATTATGAACAACCCTACCTTTTTCACCTCTGTGAAGACAATCTCTGAATCTATGATCTCCTTTACAACCCCAACATTGAATACGTGGATGCCTTGGCCTTTGACTCCATGTGTCAATCGTTCTGGGTTCTTTAGGTGTTTGTTGTCCCTGTGGATTATTTCTGAAGAATGGTGACTTAGCTCCCTTCTTCCTCTGATCCATCTTGAATTTATTTTTGTCTTCCCAATCCTTTTGGAAAACTAGCCTTGCTTTCTGCTGATCATATAGGCATTTAGCTCGGCTTATGGTCTCTTCCAATGTCTTAGGATCATCATACTGTATTTTGTCACTTGATGAATGATGGAAATCCACTCAAATACCTTTGAATTTTGACTGTCTCGTCCTTGATGAAAGAGACACACTTCAGTAGTTCTAGAAACCTTCTCTCATATTCATCTATGGTCATACTTCCAATCTTGAGTTCAAATAACTCTTTCATTTTTTTGTCATAGTATCTCTTAGTCAAGTATTTATTCTCAAAATACTTCTTGAATTCCCTCCAAGTAACACTTTTCTCTTTAATGTGCTGCACCTGCATAAGTTGATCCCACCACATGGAGGCCTTTCCCTTGAGTTGATAGATAACAATTCTACCTTCTGCATGAGAAGAATGATTATGCAATTGAAAATACTTTCTCATGCCCAACAACCATGTTTCTGCATCTTCATCCTTCTTGTGCTCACCATCAAATGTTGTAGGTTTGATTTTGTTCATTTATCCTCGTAGCTCATCCACCCCAGAACTCTTATGCCCTCTGACAGGGGATGGACTTGAGCTACTACCTCCTCTCCTATTAGAATTCCTTGGGGAGTGATGGTGGTGTCTGCTAACACTTCTTTCTTTTCCTTTATCATCTGAAGGCTTGTGACTTCCATATTTTCTTAAGCCACTCTCCTTAACCAATTTCTTTTATATTCTATTCAATCCCTCCAATAAATTCATGTCGAAGTCATTTTGTTTCTCCTTGGCTCTCATAATCCTTTAATTATCATCTTTATGGCTTTGTACATCCTTCTGCAAATTTTTAATGGTCTATGCCATATTCATGTTTTCATTCCTTTCTTCTCCATGTCCATTGGAGTTTGTTCCTTCAATGCCCAAATGGACATCCATCCCTCTGCTCTCATCTTGCTGACTATAACTCCCCTGTGCCACTTCCATTCTTCTGGACTCTACACTGATCTGATCTGATCTAGTTGTTGTTAATTCTGCAAAATTTGCAACCATCGAAAACTTATCAGGCTAACAATTCAACAATTCATGAAAAATATGAACCATTTTGGTTCAATATATACATTAGAATTATCTCTTATGATTTCCTAGTGTTATCACCATGAAAATTCTAGATAAGACCGAAGTCTTGAGAACATAGACGTGTGACGCCTTCAGAGATACATCTTGGCAAAAGGCATTTTTTCGAAACCACTTTCGCCAAGACGCGGTATCACATGTTTCAATATGTCAAAACCACCACTCGTGGAACAGGCGACGACTAGTCAGATCACCCTGTTTCACTCGTTCGATACTTCACAGCTGTATGACATCAACTGAATGCCGCCATATTACGAACTCAAAAGGTAATCATTTGAAATGGATTAGTCGAGCATGGCAACCCAACACACTTATACATAGACTGTCCATGTTTCATAATTGGGATTCTATAACTACCAATCCTCAAGTATGGAGGCATAAACTTATCCATAAACGAAGTAATCTCCAAATTGATCGACTTTCTTCTCTCTGTAAAATCATTTCGGTATCCACAAATGAAGGTACATAGACAAGGCTAAATCTAGTGAGACTGGTTATTCGGGAAATATGCTAGACTTTCCTATGAATAGGGAGGAAAGGGTACTTGCTCACATTCTAGCGACTAAATTCCACACAGAGATGACTATAGACTTGCAGTTGGAAGTCAGGATAAACCCCACTATGAAGGATTTAGTCATCAACAGGATAGTTGCTAAGAAGAAAAGGAGCAAGCGACAGAAGAAGGAAATCACAGCTGAAATGGCCAAAAGTGTTGGAGAGGATCAACCGGTCTGGTTAGATTCTTTAAAGGAGGAGATCTCGAAGCTAAAATGAGTCCTCAACTAAAATTAAGTATATTTTAGTGAATTTTGTACAACTGGTAGCAAAGGTAAGGGGCACCAGAGATGATAGGCCTGCTCTTAAACTGTCCCTTTACAATATGATAACTATTATCATTCCCTTTTTGTAATTTTTGGATTAATACAATTATATAAATGCAGAAGCGGACTTTGGACTGTTTATTACAATATTCTAACTGGTGGTGTTATGAGTCTTGTTTTCTTTCATAGTATGATTTTCTTGTAAGCTTATATTTCACTTCCATCTATCTGGATCGGAGGAATATAAAACTCAGAATTCATTTCTGAGATGTTATCATCTTACAAATTTAGACTATATTTATTTCTTCTCAAACCAACTCTAAATTCATTTTAAATAATTCTCTGATGCGGTTGTGTGTTTCTTTTTCCTCTAATATCATGCAAATTTTCTATTAAACTCAGACTCATCGCCTTCCAAATGACTTCGCGCACACAAACATTCAACCTGTACACCCATATTTATTGTGCACAACAACACCACAAGGTAAATCGTGCTTCCACGCACCTATATCCACTATGCATTTCTTCTTCATCGTGCCAATAGCTTGCGTGCACTACTTTTGCGTTGTGTGTCAATATCCACTATGCACAGTTTTAGTATCGCGCACTGATATTCCACGTGCATTTCTCCCTATGAATTGCACCATGCCAAAGTTCAATATGCCCCACCACACACCATAATCTGTGCGCACCATTGAATACACTGTCGCGAGAAAACTTATACCCGTACTATGCGCACACCAACCAAACTCCTCTGTGTTTTGCAATACTTGCGCACCCCACGTGCACATTATTGTGTGTGCTCACCGTGCAATGCTAAATTCACCGCGTGCATATGCACACAATATTCTTCTGCGTGGTGCCATAATTTACCGCGCACACCTGCACGCCAACATTTTCCGCGTGGTGCCAAAAGTTTCCATGGACGCTCTGTGACTTGAAATTTGGTAACTTTGAAATTAATCTTCTATGAATATTCACTTCAACTGAACCTTTCTAGCCCATCCAGGCTCAGTGTTGGAACTAAATCTCTAATACCATACTGTAACATCCCTGGCCTCACACCGACCGGGCATGCCACTCCTCAAACGCTTTACTTAGCTTTGAAACCAGTCTTTTAAAAATTCCCAGCCTTCAAAGGGCCAGGCTACACGAGGGAACACTTTTGTTCTCTCACTATGGAACATACTCTAACATACCCAGTATTCAATTGAGTTATTCCACATAAATATTTTTTTTCTTCAAACTGCATGCAATTATAACATATGCATACAAAACTCTTGTGGAAGCTTTACATATAAACGTAAACAACAATTACATTTTGTAAATATACAATTTCATACGAAAATAACAGTAAACACAGACATGCAACATATATAGGAAAATACCCATAAACATATAGACAACTATAATCACACATATGATAAACTATAACATAAGAACATAAATAACAATGCAGCATGTAAATTTATCACATGATTGGTACTTATCTTGGAAATATTGTCACCAACTGTGTACAGACCATCCACAAACCTCCCAGCCTTAGACTACATTGTTCATCACTCTCAACAGTGAGTCACCCCCGAGCTGGGACTAAACTCCACCCAGGTAAAGGGGTTCCTAACCAGGCTAAAGGCTCATAGACAATAGGAAAGACTCTGTCTCAGGTGCTCACTCAAATAACAACCTACAACCTTTCATTCCCCACATGCCTATCCCACCAAAGGAAGTGTGCCCCTTCTCTACTCAACAGTCCTTCGGCTGCCCCACTTCCCTTCCAGGGTTTCAGCAACAGGCCGGACAAGAAGTCTCAGAGCATTGTAGCTGCAGTTTAATACCTTCAGGAAATCAATTCCCAACAATTCTCTCACTCAGAGAATTGTTCACGGGCCTGACAACCTGCCTCTTCAATTTCCCATGGGCCTGACAACCCACTTCTTCAATCCCGCTCCCAAGATAACTAGGTACACCAACCAAAAATGGTTATGGAAACAAGTTCAGATATAGTGAAATGAATGTCTGAAGGATAATTTACTGTGTGAGTGAAATGGTCATGGAATCATTGACTGGATGACTGAATGATGGAAGGAACCATGGGAGAGATGATTGTAAGAATGATCGTGAGAATGATGGTGAAGGTGTCCAAATGAGCTAAGTCCCCACAATATGTATGCATGTCCCCAACTTGACACTTGTCATATTGGAAGCTACTTTGGTCCACTTGTCCCCAACTTTAGAACTTAGGATAAAATAATTATCCATACTTTATGTTTTAAGAAATATTAATATAATATTCCTTTTTGTCTTAAGATCTCTATCTTAGCCCTTTCCCTTAACTTTTGGCCCTCCCTTTCCCTAACTAGTGGAGTTTAGTCCCCCATCTCTTTTAGCCTGGTCGGTCTATGCGCAACGATGTATTTTATATTAATCATGAGACATATACAAAATAAGAGCGTTGGCATTTAACATCTAGGCACTCTGGCCTAATTCCAAAACATAAGCATCCCAGCTTATAATAACTGGCTCACTAGCCTACAACACATATCATATACACAAGGCTTGTTGACCTCCATACTACACACACTTTAGTTACTACGTGCGGTATCTGGGAATGTGCACACTACATCATTTTACTGCGCAGTACATGTGTGCACTATGCCATGAAAGGTGCATTACAAAATGATGTCAAAACAAATCGCCAACTTAAGTGCACTTACATTACATTTACAATTGGGGTTCGGCCGAGGGATATTACATCACACATTAGGGGACATCTGTTATAGCAAGATTTTCCTCACCATGGCTATCTTGCATAGAGGGCCTTTTTCCATTGCCCTATGCAGAATTATCATCCCTTTTTGATAAATCTAGAGCTAAAAGTAAACATTTTTCCACACATACGTGCCCTATCAGCTATACAACAAGTGTATACGTAGGTTGCTCCACTATAGCCCGTGTACATCGGGATTTGTGCCATAAAATACAAAAATGAAGTTGGGTTTCCATGTCATGACAAGAGATCTCTGATCCTTGGCCTTCCATATACTATAAATGTTCTGACTCGGTCCTTCAATTGCATTTTGAAGGCTATAAAAGCACAATTTCAAGCTATGGAAAAGAGGAGAAAGCATTCAACTTTGAGAGCAAAGTTACTCTTGAGAAATTACTTCATATTGAGTCTGCATTCCTTTTTCCCTCAAGTCTAAACAGAGTGTTCAGCTCCCAAGCTCTTTCCCTATTGTTGAAAGAACCTCATTGTCTCTCTCCTTTGAGCTTGCCTTTGGTGGAGGATTGAAGTGGTGGAGGCCTAGTTGGAAGGAACCTGGTTCCTTGGTTTCGAACCATGCCGACACAGAATTCTATAATGTTGACACTTATGTTGATCAATTATTAATAGAAATACTCTTTTCTCGTCCTATTTGTATCATGCAAATATATGATTATTATCCATGGGCATGCTTGTAATGTTTATTAATGGATTATGCTATCTGATGTGCTAACCCCTTTACATTATCACTATATACTTGCTTTGTTTGTTTGTTGAGAACTTATTACAGGTATAAAGATTTGGGTCGAAGTGCTCAACGGTGGAACATCATCAAACGTTGGATTGAGGTAGGCCTCTTTCTTATCTTGCACATTAGTTCATATAGCATATAATGGAATTGAGTTGATTTCTGCAGTCATACTTGTCTGTTGTGTTTTACCCTTGTCCATAGAGAGTTTTTCCCTCATAACAAAGGGGTCTGAAGTTTTTTCCCTATTGGGGTATGTTTGGCTGAAATAGTGAGGCACACTTCTCTTTAAGGAAAACTTTGGCAACTTGGATAATTTTGTGGAGTACTTTGGAAATCAAGTAATTGTTTTGCATGATTATTCTTGGTGCAAGTAATTAAATTCTACTTTATGTCATCTATGTTGAATGGTTAATGTATGGTTTAGTTTCTTATATGGGATTATGAAATTACATTCCTAATAAATGCTATAAGTTAAGGAACTTAAGGTATTACTTCCTTACTTTATATTTTTCAAAGCTTCATTGAATTAATCTAATAATTTGTGCAACCTCTAGAGCCCTAAAGTGCTAGCACTTTAGAGTTTGTCATTAAGTTATTGTTGCATAATTTTTCCATCCAAAATAAGTCTAAGGAGAAGGAGGTGCTAGGGACTAGAATTTCCTACACCCTAGCCACCTTCCTTATTGAGGTCAAAATCCTAGGACGACTTAAGGTGCTACTCCTGCTAAGCCTGTTTCCCTCTTATATTTTGTGTATTATCATTAAATACCATCCCTAGGAGAGAACCACCCACATTGACTCGATTTACCCTTAAAAGGCATTAGTCTTCAACCCTTTTTTCTTGACAAGAATCATCAAACTTCAAACTCAATATCTCTACATGATACCCTACTAACCTAAACTAACTTGGTAACCTAGTCTAGGAATACTAACCACTAAGATTTTGTTGTTATAATCACTGCTACAACCATCATTTTGAATCCTATCCAAACTTGTTTGACCACTTAAATCAGTCCATAAATTGTATAAGGAAAGGTACAATCAACCAAGACTAAAGTGTGCATCAAATTTCCTTTCTAAATACTTTTTTGAAGGTTTTAATACTGGTATCATTACTTTACTTTGTTGTTGCTACAATTATCATTGGCAACCTATTAGAGTTTATTTTCTGATTGAAATATATCTAGAAATTTTATGAGACAAGTGTTATCATTTCAAGACTTCACAATATCTTGTTATATTGTCTATTCAAGTGCATTTTCTAGATGTTATTACAGTTGTCATTAATTAATTACTTCTACTATGTATTTATCACTTTCTTCATAAATTGATTGGTAGTGGAAATCTCTATAAACTTGAAGTCTTGTTGAAGCAATCATCATCACTTGTTGCTGCCATAACTTTTGTTGTTGTATTAGTAAGGGGTAGGTACACTTTATTCTCCTTTTCTTCATCCAACAAGACTTAAGTATGTTTTGAGTGATCTAGGGAGAGGGGTGGTTAGCATTACCTTTTCCCTTTCCTCAAACCCCTTAGGTATTGAGACATATCCCTTGGAGTAAAGTCATTTTCCACCTAAATAGAAAGGGGTACCCTGTTGAGGTGGCAGTGATAGGATTACCTCCATGTTACGCCAATCTAAGCCTACTTTCCATTAGGATTTGGGAAATTACAAATTGTCTGATAACATTTTTGGCACCATTGACGGGGAACATCCAGTCAATTTTCCTCAAACGACACTTTTTCGGTAAGCCTTTTTCTCAAAGCCTTTCACTTTTCAAAGCTTACCTGGAAACTCCACTAAGGGTGATTCCCTCTTTTCCCTTTGATAATACATAGAAGGATTATCCGGTGACTCCATTAATTATTAAGCCAAACATGGCTTCTCAATGGGACCCGAGTAATTTTAAACCCTTGGATATGAGTGAAATACCAGGGTATCCCCGACAAATGCCTCCCTAAATTCACTAGTGACGATGAGGTTAGATCCGAAGAACACATGATAAAATTCTGGGCCTTTTTTAATCTCCATCCTATCAGTGATGATGTTGAAGATCTAGCAATGAAACTTTTCTCTACCACTCTTCATGGAAATGCTAGAAAATGGTATTATGGCCTCCCTGATGCTAGTATTACATCCATGGATCAATTAGAAGAGGTCTTCCTCAAGAGATGGAATATCAAAGAGGATCCTATGGTGTTGGTGAATAAACTTAATCTCATAAATAAGAATGAGAATGATATCATTAGGGAGTTCCATACCAGGTTCCAGAAGTTGTCATGACAACTCCCTAGAACCTATCGTCCTAGACCCCAATTCCTCATTTTCCTTTATATTAGGGAATTATGAGGACAATAAGGATTCCTTCTCGATAAAAAGGGACCAATTTCAATCCAATAATCTTATGAAATGGCCACAAAAGTCGAAGCCAACATCTTCTCATCCAAGGAAGAAAAATCCTTTGTTTCAGAAGTCAAGATTAGTGAGTCCAAAGATACCCCATATATTCTTAAGAGAATAGATTTCCTTGAGACCTTCGTTGAATAATTCCCAAAAAGGTTGGATAAAGGAATCGATCAACAAGAGGTTGAGGATATAGATCTTGATGAAGGTTACCAATCTCATGGGGAAGATAAATAATTTACCCATGCTTCTACCAAGAATAATGAGGACCTAGTTGAAGAGAGAGAGCCCAAAGATATCAAACATGATGATGAATTATTAATATGTTCTCCTCCCTCTAATGAAGCCATCCAAGATCCTATTTCTCCTGCATAAGAAGAAGAGGATGAGGTTAGTCACTTTCCTTTTCAAGTTTTTGACGATAACCTATTCTATGATTCAAAAGGTGAAGAAGAAAGGGAATCCTTGGACAAGCTAGACCCTTTGTATTATGAAGCTGGATATGTAGGGGAAAGTCATGAGGATGAGGCACTAATGATTTTTATTTCATTTGATGAAGTCATCCAAGTATTCAACATTTCTGCACATGAAGAAGTGAATACAGTAAGTTATTCCCCTTTCCAATATTTTGAAGATGCTTTATTTTGTGATTAGGAAAGTGAAGAATGGTCAAAGGAGCCCTTGGATGTTTTGTCCCCTTTGTGTTATGATAAAGGTAATGGCATGGTTGATAATATTGATGAGTTCATACACATTGGTAAACATAAATGGGATGTGATTGGGTACGATGGGGATCTCGTTTACGACTTTGAGGGTCATTTCCATTTCTTTCCTTCACAAACATCATAGGAGATGTTATTGATTCTGACATATGGCAACAAGGAGCTGGTATAATTATAGATGTTTTCCAAGAACCCAAGGGTGACCTAGTTCTATGTTCTCCTAATCATTTTCGGTCATACCTTGATGATTTTGATGAGTATTCCTTTGAGCACTTGGATTTATTCTATGAAGAAGATTATCAACCACCATTGTAATCAGATCTTGATAAGGTAAGGACATTGCTTTCCTAAAGCATGATACTTGTGACAAGGTTTTCTAGCTCCCTTCAATTACTTTACCTCGTTATGTCACGAAGGATGTAGTTGGGAAACATGTTCCTTGTCCCAAGTTTTCTCTAGGGCATAGCCTATTTTAGAATTCAAGGGTAGGATGAATACCTTAAGAATTTCAGAGTTTGGATTCTAGCACCCTCATCCAACCAGCCTTTGGTGTGACAATCAGAGTGCCATCAAGCTCACCAAATACCCATTTCAACATCAGCGCATCAAACACATCGAGCTACACATGCACTTCATCTGAAAGCTCATTCATGATCAAGTTATTGAAGTGCTCTTTTACCCTATAGAAGATCAAGTTGCATACATTTTCACAAAGTCTCTTACAAAAGCCAAGTTTTCCAAACTTCGATCTATGTTAGGAGTTCTGTAAGTTGTCATTAAGGGGGGATAGGCTCTAATGCCTCCTTCCTTCTCCTATTGTGTCACTATTGTAAATCTTGGAGGCCCAACATTTCAACTTCCTTACCCAGTGTTCCATACTTGGGGCTCAACATCACCTTAGACAGGCATGACATCACCCCTAGAGTGATTCTTGGATGAAAAATAATTTTATTTTTTCCATATTTATTTTGTGTAAAAAACTAGCTACACCAACCTAGTAATTATGAACTGAAATTAATTTTAGGTTAAATTTGTATAAATAAGCAGAAAGTGACATTCATTTTCATCATAAATTGTCCTTGGAGACAAGGGGTCTAAATTTTTTCCCTGTTTGGGTATGTTTGGCTGAAATAGTGAGGAACACTTCTCTTTAAGGCAAACTTTGGAAACTTGGATCATTTTGTGGAGTACTTTGGAAATCTAGTAATTGTTTTGCATGATTATTCTTGGTGCAAGTAAGTAAATTATACTTTATGTCATCTATGTTTAATGGTTAATGTATGGTTTACTTTCTCATATGAGATTATGAAATGGCATTCCTAATAAATGCTAGAAGTTAAAGAACTTAAGGTATTACTTCCTTACTTTATATTTGTCAAAGCTTCATTGAATTAATCTAATATTTTGTGCAGCCTCTAGAGCCCTAAAGTTCTAGGACTTTATAGGTTGTCATTAAGTTATTGTTGCATAATTTTTCCATCCAAAATAAGTCCAAGGAGAAGGAGGCACTAGGGCCTAGAAGTGCCTACACACTAGACACCTTCCTTCTTGAGGTCAAAATCCTAGGAGGACTTAACGTGTTACTCCTCTTAAGCCTTTTTCCCTCTTAGATTTTGTGTATTATCATTAAATACCAGCCCTAGGAGAGAGTCACACACATTGGCTCCATTTACCCCTAAAAGGCACTAGTCTTCAACCCTTGTTTCTTGACAATAATCATCAAACTTCAAACTCAATATCTCTACCTGATACCCTACTAACCTAAACTAACTTGCTAACCTAGTCTAGGAATACTAACCACTAAGCATGGATGATTTTAAGGATGGAAAATTATTTTAAAATGTAGAAACTTTGGCCAATCTTATTAATCCTTCATATGCCAACTATAAATGATTAGTGATATTTTTGTTAAAAATTCAAATTTATAAGGATTTTATATAGTTTTTATAAAATTTGGGCAATTTTTAAGGTAAAATAATTTTATCCTATAGAATTTGGGCGAATCATTTTTAAAATAGTGAATCTCGTTTTTGGAAAAACCATGGAAAATTAGCCCATGAGAAAAATTTAGCCCCTAAAATCATCCCTGCCACTAAGTTGTTGTTGTTATAAGCACTTCTACAACCATGATTTTGCAGCCTATACAAACTTGTTTGACCACTTAAATCAATCCAGAAATTGTATAAGGAAAGCTACAATCAACCAAGACTAAAGTTTGCATAAAATTGCCTTTCTAAATACTTTTTTGAAGGTTTTACTATTGTTGTCATTACTTTATTTTGATGTTTCTATAGTTATCATTGGCAGCCTCTTAGAGTTTATTTCTTTATTGACATATATCTAGAAATTGTATGACACAAGTGTTATCATTTCAAGACTTCACAATATCTTGTTATATTGTCTATTCAAATGMATTTTYTGGATGTTATTACAGTTGTCATTMATTAATTACCGATGCTATGTATTTATCACWTTCTTCATACATTGATTGGTAACGATCATTGTTGGAYTACTGAGATGGGGGGGTGAATCAGTAATAGATARATTTAATCCTTTTTAGCCATATAAWGMAAGTGTTATATYAGTGTAGCATTATCATCCAATAAATGYAGAGTAAATAAACAATGAACAAATGAGCAATCATACACATACAYAGTACACCAGTTTTTTTACGTGGAAACCYAAATCRGGAGAAAACCACATAATGATTTTTCTTATATGTMTTGAATAATTACATTCATCGGAAGCATCAAMTTCCTTTRTTTTCCAKCTACAACTGGAAGGAGGCTCCAACCCCCTAGTTTCTCAGGTTACAACCTGAGGGAAGCTCCAACTCCCCAATTCTCTGGCTACAACCAGAAGGAAGCTACAACCCCCTAAGTTCTCCAGCTAAAACCGAAAGGTGGCTACAACCACCTGTCCTTTCCCCATCCAACCACACTACAATATAAATGCCAAATGTAGACAACTTGTCACTACCACTGAATCAACCACTGTCACTGTCAAGCTATACCAATAACCTGTAACAACCTGTACCAATCAACCTACACCAAACAACCTGTACCAATAACTTGAACCAACATGTACCATGCATCAACCATGCATCAACTGCACATCAACTATGACTCATCAAGATGTACCAACATCATCAACTATACACCTCATGCATGTGCCAACTCATCAACTACTTGTATCAACCATGTACCCAACATGTCCCTCAACCATATACCAAATACATACACCAATATAACCATAAAAAATAAATCACTCTTTCAATAAACCAAATACCATAAACCCTTATATCAAACCATGTGCCACAACCTCATTGTTATGTAGCCTCAAGCTAAACCAACAACTTCAGCAACACATCACAACCAAAAGACCAATACCCATATGCCAAATACCAATTGTATCCCTCAACAAATCTAATATATGAAACAATACTAAACATCCAATACCATCTCAAGAGATAAACCCTAGCTCACAAAACATACCTCAAACAAGATGTGCCATATCTCTAATAAATAGACCCCAATCATGTTGCTACCGCGCTTTTTCTACCGCACATTTTCTGTTGGGATTTTCTGCAACACTTTTTCTGTCGTGATTTTTTTGTCGTACTTTTCTGTCGCACTTTTTCTGCCGCGATTTTTCTGTCTCACTTTTTTTGCTATAATTTTTCTGCCGCGATTTTTGTGTCGCACTTGTTTTGCCGCACTTTTTCTGTTGCAGTTTTCCTACCGCACTTTTTTTGCCACACTTTTCTTCCGCACTTTTCCTGTTGCACTTTTCTCTATCAATAATACATTCCCAAATAACCTTTTACAAAATTGATATTCAATAGGTTCAAGTGTGATTAAATGAGAGAGCATTGCCTCTTATTTATACTTTCATGTAACATCCCACTTTCTTTATTTTAGGGAGTTCTCCATTAAATTTATTATTTAAATAATTTCTTTTGCAAACACTTTGACTACTTTGAACTTTTGGGGCTTCTAGATGACTCATGAGGGTTCTCCAACTTCACACGGCTATAACTCTCTAACCGTGAGGAGTTATGTGGCGTTCCACATACCACCGGAAATGTGGCATGTACTATCCATATAGAATAGTCTTACCTAAAAATATATCAAAACTCATACCATTATCCATCAAACAAACTTGGGTCAATTACCTAAACCTTTGTGCTACCATAATTCTCTACCAAAATTTATTCAAGGGTTGACATCAATGAAAACCAACCCAATTAATCAACAATATCCCCCTTTGGCATTGATGGAAACACTCTGATGCAATATTGAAGTCATGTCATCCAATACTAAATTCATATCACTCATGATCCCCCTATGACCATCACTCCCCCTGGAACCATGCCTCTATGTTATGCATCTAATAAATATCTTCCCCTTTGTCATCAATACCAAAGGTATATTTCCATCCGGGTATGCTCCCCCTAACTGAATTTTCCTTGGGGATAATCCCCCTGACTGAACTCTTCCTGAAACTAATCTCCCGACCTGAATTGTCCTCTTTATGGTGCTTCCTTGTGTAAATCTAAGACATATAATATATGCATTCAAAAGAATTCATTTTGGAGTAGAAAATACTCTGAGTCACTGGTGAAGATACTCAAAGGCTTCCTGTGGAAGTGGTTTGGTAAGGATGTCTACCACTTGTTCTTTTGTTCCCACATATTCAACTCTCATGTTCTTCTCTGCAACCTGTTCCGGTAGAAAGTAATACTTTATTGGAATTTTCTTCATCTTAGAGTGCATCATCGGGTTCTTTGAGATACTGATGGCACTTGTATTATCATAATAGATTGGAGTGGGCTCATCATACTCAACCTGTATATCTTTCAGAATTTGTTTCATCCATAGAAAATGTGTACAACATGATGTTGTTGCAATATACTCTACCTCGACTATAGATAAGAATATTGATGATTGTTTCTTGCTTAACCATAATAATAAACACTCACCCAAGTAGAACGATGCTCCACTGGTGCTTCGTCGGTCATCAATGAAACTTTCCCAATCTACATCTGTGTAGGCAATAAGTGATAGATCCTTTCTTTTTGGATACCATAATCCAAACTCTTTTTTTCCTTTGAGATATCTGAAAATCCTCTTCACTGCTAATGCACGTGATTCCTTTGGTGCTTCTTGAAATCGTGCCACCTGTCCAATTTCCTTCATTACATATTGTCAAAATGATGTCACATATAGTAAGCTACCAATCATTGACCTGTATTTTCTTTGGTCTGTAGAATTTGAATCATGATCTTTGCTCAACTTGCAACCGGTTTGCATAGGAGTGGTAACTGGTTTGTAATCTTCCATTCCGAACCTCTTTAGCATTTCTCCGATATACTTAGTTTGAGAAATAAAAATTCCTTGGTTGATTTGACGTATCTGAAGACCTAGAAATAAGGATAGTTCTCCAAGTAATGACATTTCAAATTCATTTTGCATATCCTTTGCAAATTTCTTGATGTAGAGGTTGTTGTCTGCACTTCCTTTTCTAAACCCTGCCTATTGTAGATATTTATCCAAACTAGAGTACCATGCTCTAGGATCCTATTTTATACCATACAAATACTTCTTCAATTTACACACATAATCTACGTTCTCTTACAACTGAAATCCTTTTAGTTGTTCAATGTAGACTTCTTCTTCAAGTTCCCCGTTCATAAAAGTTGATTTCACTTCCATTTGATACACTTTAATATTCTTGGAGCATGCGTAATCTAGGAGCAATCGGATTGCTTCCATTCTGGAAACTAGAGAAAATGTCTCTTCAAAGTCTATTCCTTCTCCATGTGTGTATCCTTTACATACCAATATAGCTTTGTTCCTTGTAACATGTCCATCTTCATTCAATTTATTTATGAATACCCACTTTGTGCCAATCACATTCTTAATCTTTGGTCTTGGAATGAATTCCCAAGTGTCATTATTCTCTATTTGATCTAATTCTTCATCCATGGCCTTATTCCAAAATTCATCCTTGTTGGCCTCTTCAAAACCTTTTGGTTCAATTGTGGATGAGAGTGCTAGGTGCGTTTGTTCTGGTGAATGGATTTTTCTTCTAGTCTCAACTCCCACATCTTTTTTTATGATAATCTGATCTAAAGGATGATTCTTCTGTACTCGTTTGCTTGGTGTCTTTGGAGGAACTTGCTGAATTTTCTCTTCTACTTATGTCTGATCCTCTTCATCTTCTCCTTCTACTTCTTCTTCATCTTTTGCTTCTTCTTCATAAAGTTGTTCCATTGATTCATTTTCTTCTTCCTTTAATTCACGTCCACCTGTTTCATCAATCGTTACATTGATGCTTTCCACAACTTTTTTCAACCTCAAATTGTAATACATGTATGCTTTCCTTGTACTTGAATAACCAACAAGTACTCCTTTGTCCACACGAGAGTCAAACTTTCCCATTATTCCATCTTCTCTTTTGATGTAGCATTTTCTTCCAAATACTCATAATTGCTTCACATTTGCTGGTCTTCCTTTCCATAGATCGTAGGGAGTTTTGTAAGTGTTGTTTCTGAGCATTACTCTATTTTGAATGTGAACCATTGTATGAACTGCATGTGTCCAAAAAATATCTGTCAATTGGGAATCCATTGGCATTCTTCTAGCCATTTCCTTTGTAATTATCATCCATTATGATAATGTTCCTTTGTCTCTAAACCACTCTTTGATCCAATATATGAATCCATGATGTCGTCCATATTGTCCAAGAATCTACTTGCGCAAATGTCCATAATGCTGACCCATTTATCACTATACTTTCATGAACTCTTGATTAATCCATAAAATTGTACTTCTGCTAACTAAATGCTCTGGATCTGTCTTCTCAAACTATGGAAGTTGCTCGAAGGATGGTTCTTTGGTATGTCACAGTTATCACATAGACTCCCCATGTCAAATATTAATATTACCTAGGAGTCTCCAAGATGGATGGATCAGAACAATTCCTTCTATGATGTGTATTCATCATCATATTCATTGGTAGATTCATCATCATCTTCATTGGTAGATTCATCATCTATATGAGCTTTGCCTTCTTTATTTCTGTCTGTGGATTCATCTTTCACTACAATGCCTGAAAGTACAAACTCTTGAACCTGTTCCTTATTTACCTGTCCTTCTTTTCTTTCAGTTATTTTCCAAACCTTTATGTATCTGACATCTTTCTTTTTCTCTATAGAATTTTCTTCATCTCATTTTATTGCCAATATTGTGATCTCTGGGACATGGTCTTTGTTCACCTGTTCTTCGTGTTTTCTTATCCACACTTTCTTACATCTAATATCATTGTTCTATTTCATGGAAGTATCAATCATGCTTCTACAATCACTAGCTATGTGTCAATATTTATGACATTTGTAACATTCAATGTTATGTGGGGCCACATAGGAATTTATTGCTTGAACATTTCTTCTATAATCCCTACAATCTGCAACCTTATGTCCAAAGTTAGTACAATAAAAACAATGACCATAAAATAAATTTGCATACCTGGGAGTGAATGATCTTTTTTGTGGCGTAGTCCTTCTGAATTTTTTCCTTGATTGATCATGATTGTGATTAAATCTTCTTTATGGCTTGAACATGGATGGTCTTCTTCAATATGTATCTTCAATAATTTTCTTAGATTATGGTTGACCATGATTCCTTCCTTTGAGTACTTCTACATAACTCTTTCTATTTTCTTCATTCTTCTTTTCTAGCAACCTAGAGTGCTTCTCTTCATTCTCTTTAATTGATGTTGATGTTTCTATCTCTTCAACGTTCTTGTTGAGCTTGATGATTTTACTTCTCAATGTGACAACTTATTCTTCAAGATTCTCAACCTCTTCTTGTTTCTTCATTATCTGAGACTTCATGACTTCTTCGGTTCTTTTCGCTTCTTCAAGATGAATTTTTAATGTGATTATTTCTTCTTCAAGTCCTTTCTCTTCTTGACCAAACTCTGCCTCAAGATGGTTTAGATCGTTAGTTATTTCCTTAAGATGATCTGTCAATATCTTCTCTCTCATTTCTGCTTCTTCCTTCTGTGCTTCTATGTTGGCTTTCAAATACTGCTTTTGATATTCAAGATTTTCTTCAATCTTTCTGGCTTCTTCTAGCTGAGTCCTTAAGTTTTCAATGACCTGTTGGGCTTCTTCAAAAATATGAACACTTTCCTTTTGTTTCATCAATTCTTTCTTGAGTGACTTGTTTTCTTCTCTTAGTTCATCTAAAGAACTAATCATTTCTCTGGTGATTATGTACTCTTCATCTTCTGAATCTGTTTGACATGGTGAATATAATTCTTCTTGATTTGTATTTGCATCTTCTTTGGGATTTTCTGAATCTCTGATGGGTGAAGAATATATGTCATGTAGCTTATCCCAAAGTTCTTTGGCTAATGAAAATTTACCAACCTTTTCTCTTACCAAATTAGGTAATCCTTCCCAGATGAAATCCATTTCTATTTTGTTATTCTTCTTCAATTCCTTCTTGGTTGCAGTCTTTGCCCCTTTTAAATATCATATCCTATAACAATTGATAGCCAAATATAATATCCCTGTGCCTTTAAAAATACTTTCGTCCTTCTGCTCCAAATATCATACTTAAAACCATTCTGACCATTAAACATGGTACTCCATTCTAAGAATAATCCATGATCTCCTTCCAGTGGTTAAAATGTTTCCTGAATGAACTGACTTTGATACCAATTGTTGGATTACTAAGAGGGGGGGTGAATCAGTAATAGAGAAATTTAATCATTTTTAACCACATAATGCAAGTTTTATGTTAGTGTATCATTATCATTCAATAATTGCAGAGTAAATAAAAAATGAACAAATGAGCAATCATACACATACACAGTACACCAATGTTTTTACATGGAAACCCAAAGCAGAAGAAAACCACATAATGATTTTTCTTATATGTCTTGAAGAAATACATTCATTGGAAGCACCAACTTCCTTTGTTTTCTAGCTATAACTGGAAGGAGGCTCCAACCCCCTAGTTTCTCAGGCTACAACCTAAGGGAAGATCCAACTCCCCAATTCTCTAGCTACAACCAGAAGGAGGCTACAACCCCCTAAGTTCTCCTACTACAACCAAAAGGTGGCTACAACCACATTTCTTTGCCCTGTCCAACTGCCCTAAAATATAAATCCCAAATGTAGACAATCTGTCATTGCCACTGAATCAACCACTGCCACTATCAACCTGTCATTGTCAACTTGTCCCAATAACTTGTAACAACCTATACCAATCAACCTACACCAAACAACCTATACCAATAACTTGAACCAAAATGTACCATACATCAACTGCACATCAACTATGACTCATCAAGATGTACCAACATCATCAACTATACACCTCATGTATGTGCCAACTCATCAACTACTTGTCTCAACCATGTACCCAACATGTACCTCAATGATATACCAAATACATACACCAATATAACCATAAAAAATTCATCACTCTATCCATAAACCAAATACCATAAACCCTTACATCAAACCATGTGCCACAACCTCATTGTTATGTAGCTTCAAGCTAAACCAACAACTTCAACAACACATCACAACCAAAAGACCAATGCCCATATGCCAAATACCAACAACAAAATACCAACTATATCCCTTAACAAATATGATATATGCAACAATACTAAACATCCAATACCATCTAAATAGATAAACCCTATCTCACAAAACATACCTCAAACAATATGTACCATATCTCTCATAAACAGACCCCAACCATGTTGTTGCCGCGATTTTCCTACCGCACTTTTTTCTGCCGGGATTTTTTTGCCGCACTTTTTCTGCCACGATTTTTCTGCCATGATTTTTCTGCAGCAATTTTTCTCTCGCACTTTTTCTGTTGCAATTTTTCTTCCGCAATTTTTCTTTCGCACTTTTTCTGCCGCATTTTTCCTACCACACTTTTTCTGCCACACTTTTCTTTCTGCAATGTCGTGCTTTTTTTGCCAGACTTTTCTCTATCAATAATACTTGCCAAAATAACCTTTCACAAAATATATATTCAATGATATTCAATAGGTTCAAGTTTGATTAAATGAGAGAGCCTTGCCTCTTATTTATACTTTCATGTAGCATCCCACTTTCCTTATTTTAGGGAGTTCTCCATTAACTTTATTATTTAAATAATTTATTTTGCAAAAACTTTTACTACTTTGACCTTTTGGGGCTTC
>ML824404.1:34758-50774 GCA_009831015.1 Picea engelmannii | reverse complement strand
TTCACTCAATATATAGGAGAGAATGAATTAGTTACTTGGATAAGAATGATCCCAAAATATCAGGAAATCCAGTACTTAGATAACCATTCGAATGCCATCTCATCCTTCTAGAAGATTCCCTTCTAGAAGCTTCGAGAATTCATCTATTTCCCTTCTTTAGAAAGAGTTCGCACCCTAGTAGTTCAACACAGTGCGAACTTCTCGCACCCTGGCTTAAGGCAGCCTGCGAGAATCATGCATTCTCACAGGCAAATATACTAGCAGCCTGCGAACCTCCTTCAAAAATGATATTTCTGGAAAGAGAAGAAAGTAACTTTTCTCAGGAGAAAGTTCTTATGAAGAGCCTGAATACACCATCATCAATACATCATCATGATGACCAAAATCATGGGTAACATACATGTCCATAAATCTCTAACCGTGAGGATTTATGTAATGTTCTACATACCACCAGAAATGGCATGACATGTACTATCCATCTAGAATAGTCTTACCTGCAAATATATAAAAAAAATCATACCATTATCCATCAAACAAACTTGGGTCCATTACCCAAACCTTTGTGCTACCAAAATTTTCTATCGGACTTTCTTCAAGGGTCGACATCAATGACAACCAACCCATTTAATCAACAACCATTTCTATAAACTTGAATTTTTTTTGAATCATTCATCATCACTTGTTGTTGCCATAACTTTTTTTGTTGTATTGGTAAGGGGAAGGTACACTTTATTCTCCTTTGCTTCATCCAACAAGACTTAAGTCTATTTTGAGTGATCTTGAGAGAGGGGTGGTTAGCCTTACCTCTTCCCTTTCCTCAAACCCCCTAGTTCTTGGGACGTCTTCCTTGGAGTAAAGTGATTTTCCTCCTAAATATAAAGCGGTACCCTATTGAGGTGACAGTGACAAGATTACCTTCGTGTTACACCAATCCGAGTCTAATTTTCGTTAGGATTTGGGCAAGTACAGATTGTGTGATAACATGGTCCATCTCATGTACTGGTATTCATAGTTGCCAACATGTTAATATTGTTCCTTGACAACATATAAGAAAGATTCCCAAGTGGGTTCATCCTCGAACATTCCAGACTCCTCTATGGAAATTTTCTCACAGTAAGTTTCCCACCAATGTTTGACATGAGGGGGAGACTTAAGGAGAACAAAGGTGTTTTTTTCCCTATCAGAGAAATTGTGCACAGAGAAATAACCTTCTAGCATATTTAACCATTTTTCTAGAGCATCTGCATCTATCTGACCTTGAAAAACAAGAATATGGAAATTAAATTGTACCTTGAAAGGATTGGTGCTTCCAAATTGATTGCTTGATGAAGACACATCTGTTGTTATTAGCAGGTGTCAAAGGCTTCGGGAAAAATTCTCCATAATTTTGTCCCTGTGTCACATGAGAGCTTGCTCTAGCAAGAGATTAATAGAATCTTCTACTATGTCATTTTTCTTTTCTTCCACCATGGAGGTTTTCTTGGGCGTGCAAGAGAAATTGTCCTCAAGAGAGACAATATCAATACCCAAATTTCTATACTCGGACCTCGTCGGGGAAATGCACTGAAAAGCGACCAAGAGCAGCTTGCTTTGATACCACTGATCCAGATTATTTTGAGAACGAAATGAAGGAAAATATATAACAAGGAAATATACAAAGATATTGCAATTGATCCAAAAATATAACAAAGATATATCAGATATACAACAAGAGGCACAGATATATAGTAATACACAATTTCTATTAATGAACGAAATGTACAGAATTATAAAAATATAGGGTGAATGAACTCGCTCGAATGGTGGAAACTTATCTATGAGAAGAGATGTGACAGATACACTTATTCACAAGAAGTATATGATGTTTACAATTAGGCTCTAAAGGATTTTTTAAAATAAATAAAATCCAAAACCATAACCCCAGAAGATGAAAAGCCAAAAGGTTTGCAGGCCCCGATGGGGCTAGTTGATACATCAACTTCCCGAGGACATAAATTTTACATACGATCTCTATTTGGGGTGTTCGATACCTCGTCAGAAAGATCTCTCTAATAACTACAACTTCTGTTAGGGGTCAATTCAATCTAATAAGTATTATTTCCCCCCCAAAAGTCCAAAAAAACATCGTTTAGGGCCTCAAAAAGGCCCCAAAAGTTTGGGTCTCGAAAAATTGTAAAACAATTGTCAAAATAGAAAAATCTATTTTGAGCAAGTGGAATAGGTGGGTGGCCACCGATATCCATATGGATCAATCCTCCCTCCTTAGGAAGAAATTTTTTCCATTACGTTAAGTTCTCGTGGGAGATGGGGAAGCATTTGTTGAATCTAAACCTTGGTGAATTGCGTTGTTGGAGAAGATGCCCTGCTTGGCTTGTGGAAGGATTTCACAAACCTGATGTTGGAGGGGTTAGACCTTTTTAACTAGTCTGGTTGTATGATATGAAAATGTCTAGAAGGAATCTTTTGCCTTTGTTTCAATCATGTTGACCTTCTTCCACTTGATAGAAGGGGCTTGGATCGAGGTCATAGTGGTCACAATGTCCTTTTGTTCACCTTCTGCCTAAATTGCGAAAAAGGTAAAAATTTTCGTATGAGAGACAAATTTGTTGCACTGTTTTTTCGAAACAGTAGTCGGAAATACCTTTGGTATTCTGTATAGGTGATCCCCCAGAGTAACAATGACACTACAGAGTCGAGACTCATAAAAAACATGGAACTTCTACATATATGGTTGGCCCAAAAGAACATCACATGAATCCATCAGGGAAACATCACACAATACCTCATTTTTGAAGGCCTTAATGTCGTAGGACAGGCGACACTTTTTGTTGACATGAAGATCTCGACCCTGGAGAAGCCACCCGATGTTGTATGGTTGTGGGTGTGATGTTTTTGTAAATTCCAACTATTTGACGACCTCTGCTAAGATGAGGTTCTTATGGCTTTCTCTATCACAATGAAATGAAATGGGGTCCCATTTACACACATTTGTGAATGGAAGAGGTGCTCCCCCTCTTCAGGATCTGTTGGTTCTTTGGGTTGATTGTTGTGGCTGCAAAAGTGGAAGTGGGGTTTTCGTCCATGATCTCTATCCTTCCATTATTTTTCGAATCAGATTCTAAATCAGGGTTCGACTCCTTTTCTTTGATCTCGACCACCAATGACTGTTTTGAGCGACATTCATCGATGTTGTACCAGGGTAATTTTTGGAAATTACACCACTTTCCAGTGTCATTCTTTGTCTTTCTCTTACCCTTTGTTTCATGTGGCTTGGACTAGTTTTCGAGAGTTTGATTGTTTGGGTCGCCTTTATCATACTTTGGTTGTTGCATATTTGCAGACCCGAACTCTTGTTTTTTCTGGTGCTTAAATTTCTACTCGATTTTGACATCATATCGATAAGAATCTCCCAGCGATGAGATGTCCAGAAAATCCATTTCTATTTAGATGTACTTGTGTAGAGCCCAACAATATTTTAGAACTAGATGTCACTGGGATACTTTGATACCTATCTTGATGCACAAGGTATGGAAGGTATTGGTGAACTCTGACACTTCTTGGCCCCTCTCTTGACACAACGTGGTCCATCTCATGTATTGGTCTTCATAGTTGCCAACATGATTATTATAGCACAAGTTGTAGGTTTGGAAAATCCCAACCCAACCACAAGGAAAGTGTTGCAACTTGGTAATCCTACACCCAATGTCACCTCAATGTAGGTATCGCACTTCAAGAGTGACTAATTCACTTTAGGGAGGTGATCTCGGTGACCCTAGGGGGATTGAGATGGATATGGAGGGAAATGGAAGTGAAGCCCCTAGAGGTAAAATATAAGTGGAATAAAAGGTAGGGATAGATGCCTTACAAGTCAAGTAATTGTTTCCCCACATGTATAGTATTTCTCCGGATGTTTGTACCTACCCGGCACACAAGAAAAGACATTTTTCAATGATAGATGTTAGTTGGATAAACAATTTAAGCTTGTTGTCCCTAATTTGTAGTAGTAGATATTAGTTTATATCATTGTTGTAAACATGTATTTTCTGCAGAAAATTGTAGCCTTATGGATGTAGTATTCAGTGGCATGAAGCAACAAAATCAACCATGGAAAATTGCCAAGAAGTAGCTCAAAAGATGTGCCCTAGTTAGTAGAGTAAATGAGAAAAGTTAGAGAGCTAGTCTAGGGTTAGTTTAGGAGTTATGAGAGTGTTATTAGCTAGGTTTTTGCAGCCCTAATGGCTGTAGTTTAAAGTTTGTAACAACAATTAGAGTGTTGGGAGAGAGGGGACGCCCTAGTGGGGGAAGACTCCTCTCAATGAGACAAATCAACTTCAAGTAAGAAACCTTTCAAAAGACCCAAAATTGTGTTTCCTAAGGCAATGATTTTATATCTCCAATGCAAAAAAGTATGACTAGTTCTTTACTATTGGGTTAATGGAGTCAAAAGGAGCTTATAGAAGCTACCTCTTTGGGGGTGTAATCCCTTTTACTTACCAAGGTAAGTTTCTCTAGGCTAGGGTTTAGGCTAAGAGGGTGTATGCCCTTATACTTCTCTTAGAAAAATCTTATAAAATCAATGAGATGAAGCAAATAAAATGATGAAGGCTATGGCGGGGGTGTATGCCATTATACTTCCCACCTAGCTCCTAGCATAACAATACTTGAACTTGAAAAATGATAGCATAATAGTATAGAAACATACCAAGATCAAGAGAAATGCCAAGATAATCCACCACAAGAGCTAGAAAGCATCATCCAAGGCTAGTGCTAGACTTCCATCAACCATTCACCAATATATAACCATAAACAAGTGCACAAGAGATGAAAAGAGCCAAGTGTGGCACAAATTTCAGAGCAAGGCCTCTCACAAGAGGGAGAGTTATGTTTAAAATGAGATCTTATGATATCTATTTATACAAAATGTAGCTAACATAACTTGTCCACAAATTGAGGAGCAAAACACAAGATTAGGGGTCAACAACCCTAATCTTTCCCTCTTAACAAAGTAATACTAAACAATTCACTTAAATTTCACTTTTTGCACAAATAAAACCTTAATTTAGGAGGGCGTCACCCCTTTAGGGGAAATTTTTCCACTTTGAGGAAGTCGTTGGTGTTGGAGAAGCGTGGATAGGCCTCCAAAGTCCAAATTTCAACCATCTAAGAACTCTCATCATGGTGAAGACCCTTCTCCTCCTCAAACATCCAAGTGTCAAAAGAGTGGCACCTCAGCACCATGCCCTAGCCCCCAAGATCATGACGTCAAGCTGAAAAGTGGAACATTTTACCCCTCCTGGGAAAATTGTTTGGAAATTAAAGGGTGGGATAGGTTATCCAAGTCATCATCAAGGCCATCCAAGTATGATCTCTCTCATCTTGTATTCATGCCTCTGGCATCCAACATGTGGGCTTGTAACCCCATGGAAGCCCAAGCTAGGCTTGTTCTCCCAAAACTGTCCACCAACTAGGTCCTGCAAAGACAAATGAACAGGCCCTCCAAGGATCTCAAGTCATAAAATCATGATAATTGAATCCAATCAATAAATAATACATCCAAGCATGTGCATCAAAGATCACTATATCCAACAATTAACAACTCAAAGACACTATCTGACTTGCCAAGCTTAAATATGGGAGGGTTGACGAGGTGTATTATTGGGTAAGTATTTCCCTAGGTCAATGAGAGATTCCAAGATAACCCTCTCTAAGCCAAGTAAAGTGGATACAGTGGCAGGGGTCAAGACTGAATGGGCATAGGGCTCATGACATACAAGGGTTCAGAGTGTCTCACTTATGGGTGCCTTCGTAGAGGGTGTGTGGTAACTTCGTCCGCAATGCACTTTTTCCAAGCCCATCAATTGACTTTTATCTTTCTTTATTTATTCTCTTTCAATATAGAATAAGGAGAGATTGAAGTTCACTACCCTGGTGTGGTGACCAAGTGGTGGCAATGTCACCCACAAACACCTAATGGAAATGAGATGGTTGGCTCGTGATGAGACCCCCTTTCTCTCATCCATGCAACTGAGAACCATTTCCCTGGTTTGGTGACCTGATGGTGACAATGTCATACCACTATATATCCATGGACGTGATAGGTCTTCTCGTGATGACACCTCCTATCATTCAACTAGACTTTTAAGCATTCTTTATTATATTGTGGGTCCTCTTTGTTCAAAGATAAGTGTTTCATTGTGTTCTTAGGTGATCCTTAGGAGAAGCATCTAGAAGGTTTATACAAGGATTTTATCTTTTACCCAACACCAACCCCTCTGGGCCTTTATCCCCTTCTTCCCATAGAATGAGGGAAAACCCCTTCTTGGGTCAATACACCCTAAAATCCCAAGAGATAAGGAAATGGAGGAGAACAATGATGAAAAGTGGTAAGTATGGTCAGGAATGGTACGATGGCTCATTAAGGGAATTCCTAGTAGAAAACCCATCCCCAAGGAAAACCACTTACTAGGGAACAATGTCAACCACCAAGGTGAAGCAAGGAAAAAGGCATAATGTCCAAGCACATATCATGAAATCTAGAGCAATCTAAGATACAACATAATCAAATGGATTAAATATTGAAATGATTCTCACCATAATAATAACTTGTACCTCATGGAGAAAGGCACATTTCCTTCTGGAAGCTAGTTGGTGTGGTGGATGCCATATGCAAAATTGTGACCATCTCTGGTGGTAAGTGGGTTTTCCATCTGTGCAAAAGGGTATAGCTAGTCATGTAGTCTCTTGACACTCCATATCTGCAACTTGATGGCCTCAAGACATGATCTCCTTAGTTATCCACAAAATGGGGTTAACATATGGCTCCTACATGGGGACATGTGCTCGTCGTAGAGTGCATGAGAACCACAACATCTCCTGGTAGACCTGTTCCTGGAAGGAAACATCAAACTATCATGTGCAGGATGGCCTACTCATCCTTGTTCTCATATGATGATAATCAAAGCCAACTAAGATAGAAAAAGAAAATTTTGACATTTTTCAAAAAAACTAAGCTAAACATGAAATCAATACACAAGTAGAGAAAAATGAAAATGAGATGCATCTAAGCTAGTATGAGAAATCAAGATGAAAATCCAGGGAATCAAAATGACTTACCTACTTACYTGGGTCCTGGGACCCTAAATATCAAGTCCCGAAGATGTCRGGTGAAATCGTACAACYAGTGAAACCACCTGATCATATGATGAAGACATCCCCCCTGTGCTTAATCATGTGAAACAACAAAGATAAGTCCAACACATAGTAAACATGAGCATAAATAAACATATAATCAATCATGAAATAAAACTCATGGAGATGGGTGGGAGGGAGGAAATCATGTTGGAAAGAGAAACCACAATCTTGATCATCCTCGAACTCTCGCTTGCAAGGATAGCCACAAGCCCGATCTATCTATATCTGGAGTGGACTAGCATATGTCTATGCTGTCTCATCTGGATCCTCATCAACACAATCATTTCTATTTGAAGAGTGATAATATGTGAGATGACTCAAGAGAACCCCATTCTTTACCTGATGGGAAGCAATGAGATACGGGACGGGCTTAGGTCTAGAAGAAGAAAGACGTTACCTCTTTGTCTGTGAATCCTTGTGAGAATCCCCAAGATGAAAAAACCCCCACTTCATAGAGTGAACCACTGACTTCCTTGGGTTGGAAATGACCTGGTATCTATCAAAATTTGAGCATAGAGGTTGAAAGTCTTCTACATCCTCAAAAGGGTGTGCATCAAGGGATGAATGAAAATCACTATGAGTATTATACGACAAGTTATCCTCAAAGGGGATGAACAAATATGTAACCATGTCATCATCGGGACATAAAAAACATGGACCATTCAGTTGTGAAAAAAAATCCTCTTAAAATATGTTTGAGTCCTCTATCTGAGAGTGGACTTCAATGTCGTAGACAAGATTTCCATCAAATATGTAACAACTCATGTCCCATCTAGTGGGTCATTGATAGGATGAAAACTGCTAGTTTGTACAAAGCTAGAAAACCCTAAGGGCACCAAAAAACATGACCTGCTTTCAGGGATTGATCAGATCATGAAATATGCATATTTCTCACCGGCATTCTAATCACAATAAAATTCAAGTGCTTCAGGAAATGTTATACCCCATTCGGTATGTAGACAGACATGGTTATGTTCAATCAAATCAAAATACAATGTAGTTAGATAAGACTAAATTGAATGTGGTTGGAGAATGAAACTGAGTTCATATGCAGTTGGCTTCCGATCCCAGGATCCAGATTCAGTACATTGATATTTAGGTGGGTGAAATCCCTGATGTTTATGGCATATTACACAGTTGTGATTGGTTCAAATCTCATGCATGTGCGCCATAATATAATAGTGGGGCCATCCATGGTAAATTATAGGTTCATTCGAATATGATTTATCCCCTCTCGATTATTCAAGGCTCGCTTCCTAGGTAAAGAACTGATCTGAAAAGATATTTTAAATGACTATAGTTGAGTTGTTAAGCATGTGTTGATTAACCAATTAAGGAAGATTAATGAAAGAGGAAGAAGATATGAGAATATATCACAACCATATAAACATGAACAGAACTAAAATGGAGCAATAAACCGTAGCAAACCATAACACCAATGTGATAACAGAGTTCGACAATATCTCCTACGTTTTTGGGCCTTTGTCTCAATGGGTGAGGCTTTATTATTTATGTTCAAAGCTCAATAAGTACATCACAGTAGTGCCAAAAGGCTACAAGACTGATATGGTCTTGTTCTCCCAGATCTCTATAACCCAACAAAATAAATGGCACTTAAAATGGATGACCAGAGGTCCCAGAAGTGGCCCGCAAAGGTGCGCTCCTCAACAGCTTCCCTGCATAAAAATGGCTTTGTCTTGGCTTTCCTTCAACATAACTCTACTTTGAATCTCTTCCATAGCCTCAAGAAGGCTTGGTTTATATAGATCTAAATTTGGTTATCCTCTCCCAACTTCCTCCCAAGATCTGTTCTCAAAAAGGGCCCAATATCCCCCAATATTGGCCAAAACTCTCTAAAACAATACCCAATATGGGCCAAACTATACGCAAAATCACCCACTTGTACATAAAAATAAAAAATATCCCCTGGGGTTGGGCACACGCTCCAAATTAAGGTCACATGGCAACATAGGTGGCCAAGCGCCAGCCCAAAGGGCTGCGCGCTGACCCCTTTTCTGAATATACAGGTCACATGGTGTGAGGGTATAGGACCGCACCCTTGGGGTGCACCTAACCCCGTGGTTCTAGATATCCATAAATAGATGGGCCAGTGCTATAGTTACACCCCCCTTTTGGCACCCTTTTGGTTGATGGTACATGGCTCGTGTTGGTGGTTAAGTTTATGGAACTCGCGCCCTATGGAGTATTGGTTATATGCAGCACAAAAACCACGGGTTGGGGCTTAGCCCCAACCCTCTTTCGCCTCCATTACACCATATTTTCACTTTAAATATACTAAAACAAGGTTGTATAAACAAGAAATAACGTGGTGCAATGGAATCTGCCTCTTTTTGAAAGATTTACGCTCGGTGGACTCGTCGGTTAAAAACTCGTAGAGGCTAACAAAATTTTTCCATTAACCAAAATAGTTAATGCCTAGGTGCCATGTGGCAGCCCACGTCTGGGCCACGTGGCACCACCCCATTTGTCAAATCCAATGCCAAGTGTCAAACGTTGATTGGTCCACGTGTCATCATGCTTTGCTAGTTAGAGTCGTGCCTACCACCTGTATGCCCAGTCAGTGTCGTACTGGCGTGACACGTCAGTTGTACGGGTGCCATGTGTCACCCTTTCAGTGGTGACACATGTCACCTCCAAGTTGGTCCACTTGTACCTGCCACATCAACAGTCCTCTGTGCCCCTGCCACGTCAGTTGTACGACCCACTACCACGTTAGCCTGATGACATCATCATTGACTTTTTTTATTGTTGACCTATTGACTTTTTGACTGTTTGGCAAAATGATCAGAGTGCAATAAATCTCGCATACGGTGTCCATTTGAGGAAGTAAATATATGGATATAATCAACGCGATGAGCCAGTCGAAATGGAATTGGTTTCATCTGATTATAAGAACTTCAATTTTTTAGCCTTGACTGGACCTGGGGCGCCTCCTGGATCCGATTCTGGATCACACCTCCCCACTAAGGACCTTTTGGTCCCCAAAAGGTTACTGACAAGTCAACAATCTCAGGATAGGCCACCTGACTTGTCCTCTGTCTCTGAACTTTGTCATGTGCACTTGTCTCATTAAGATCAACTGTAACACAATCATGACAACTAACAACATATTGTTAGGCATTTGAACCCTGCCACATTTTACTGAAGCCGCTATCATCCACGTAGACAACATTACTAATGACAAAATTAAAAGCATGACTACAAATGAGCTGATATACTTATAATATTTTCACGACATGAGCTTGTCGTGAAACAAACTATGATTGATTTTCCATTCAACAATCATTTCATGTTCTTTCTTAAGATCTATTATTTCATTTGAAACAATTATTGGTTTGTTGCTTGCTTGAACTACTTTCTTTAATTGTTCCATTGTTTGAAGAGTTTTATTTTCCTTAACATGATGAGCATGAACCACATAATATTGACCTGCCTTGGTTAATTGATATTGATTCTTTGTCATGTAGAAGATTTCCTTACGATCATATAAGTATGGACTACCTAAGACCATTCCACATTCACTTAATGGAACTAGATCACATGTTACCTCGTCCACATACTTTGGTGAATTTGCAAATTTGATTGTGCAATGATTTGTTATGTTCATCTGATGATGGTTTCTTATCCATTTAAGTGTGTAAGGATTATGATGTACTTGTGTTTTTAATCCTAATTGCTTAACCAATTCTTCTGAAATTAGATTAGATTGAGATCCACTGTCGATTAATGTATCATCCTTAGTGTGTCACATGATGACCCCGATATAAAACAAGTTACTTCTACAATCAATTCCTTCACCAATTTTACCTGTCATACCAACCAATGAGACCTTTGATTCGTCACCTGAATCTGATCCCAAGTCTGTGGGTCGTGTTGTCACTGCAACTGTTTGTCTCCCTTTATTTTCATTGAACCACTTTGGCCTCTTCTCGAAATGCAACTTCCATCGACGGTCCTCATCATGCCCCTCTTTCTTGCAATGCTTGCAAGAGGGCTTCTCTTCCTTTCTCGTCACTGCATTTGAATTCTTTCCATGCCACTTCCTCTTGTCCTCTTTCCTTGAAGTCGATTCCCCTGATACACCTGCTTTCCCTTCTTCAATATACGTTGCTTGAACAAAAACCTCATCAAGGTTAGTGGTTCCAACCATGAATACAATGTTTCTAATGTGTGCAAGTAAACCTCCTATATACTTCATAAGGGTTTCTTGGGTATGTAAAGGAATATCTAACATCAATGCCATTTTTCGAAAGCCATCTATGTATTCTTGCACTGTTTGTCCTTTTCTTAGTTTTAAAGATTGTCATTCAATTAATGTTTTTTGTTTATAACCCAAAGTATAGAATTGCTTCCTAAGTGAAAAAATGAAACTTTTCCATGATGGAAATACATTACCCACTTGTTTTGTTTTGTTTTGCAACTTGCTTTGCCACTAGATGAGTGTTGTGCCTGCAAGTCTCAATGATGCCAACTTGATTTGTGTGGCCTCATCTTTGATCTGTTGCAAACTACAATAGACCTCCATCTATCTGACCCAATTGTCAAGTCTCTTTGCATTAACTTCACCATCATATATGGGTAATTCAAATTTAACATCAATTTTTAATAATGACATTTCATTCTTATGTTTATGAACATGTTTCTTTGCATTGGATTTAGAACTTGAACTTGAAGAAGAAGGAGAAGAAGGAGGTGATGATGGAGGTGAAGGAGGAATATGAGGAGGATACTCTCCTTCTTTATTTTTTCCCTTTGAATATTCACCAAGAACTGGTCTCTTTCATTCAGAGTAATCCTCGTACAAAACTTTCATCATCTCTGGCATAGCAAAAAAAGTTTTTCTTAACTCTTTCTCATCCTGAGAAAGTCCCTCTTTCGATGCCATCTTCTCGCATTGAGAAGTTCTCTTTCTCAATCCAATCAATGGATTCTCTTCAACAATATCACCTTCACCATGAAGTATTTTTTCTCTGGTTAACATACAAAACTCAAATCCAAATGTCAACTAGCTCTGATACCACTTGATCCGAAAATATATTTTAAATGACTATGGTTGAGTTGTTAAGCATGTGTTGATTAACCATTTAAGGAAGCTTAATGAAAGAGGAAGAAGATATGAGAATATATCATAGCCATATAAACATGTACATAACTGAGATGAAGCAATAAACAATAGAAAACCATAACACCAATGTGATAATGGAGTTCGACAATCTCACCTACGTCTCCAGGCCTTTGTCTTGGTGGGTGAGGCTTTCTTATTCATGTTCAAAGCTCAATAAGTACATCACAACAGTTCCAAAGAGATACAAGACTGATCTGGTCTTGTTCTCCCATATCTCTAGAACCCAACAGAAGAAACGACACTCAAAATGGATGACTGGAGCTCCCAGAAATGGTCTGCAAAGGTGCGATCCTCAACAACTTCCTTGCATAAAAATGTCTTTGGCTTGGCTTTTCTTCAGCATAACTTTGCTTTGAATATACTCTATGGCCTCATGAAGGCCTGGTTTATATAGATCTGAAGTTGGTTATCCTATCCCAACTTCCTCCGAAGATCTGTCCTCAAAAAGGGCCCAATATCCCCCAATATTGGCCAAAAATCTCTAAAACAATGTTGAATCTGGGCCAAACTATAGGTAAAAACACCCACCTATGCATAAAAATAAAAAATATCCCCTAGGGCTGGGCGCATGCTACAAATTAAGGTCACATGGAAAGATAGGTGGCCAAGCGTCAGCCCAAAGGGCTGTGCGCTGGCGCCTTTTTCGAATATACAAGTCAGATGGTGTCAAGGTATAGGACCATTCCCTTGGGGTGCACCTAACCCCGTGGTTCTAGCTCTCCATAAATAGATGGGCCAGTGCTATAATTGTGCCCCCCTTTTGGCACCCTTTTGGTTGATGGTACGTGGCCCGTGTTGGTGGTTAAGTTTATGGCGCCCGTGCCCTATGGAGTATTGGTTATATGCAACACAAAAACCACAGGCTGGGGCTTAGCCCCAGCCCCCTTCCGCCTCCATTACACCATATTTGCACTTTAAATATATTAAAACATGGTTGTAGAAACAAGCAATAACGTGGTTCAATGGCATCCGCCCATTTATGAAATATTTACACTCGGTGGAGAGGTTGTTGGTTCAAAACTCGTAGAGGCTAACAAAATTATGCCATTAACCAAAATAGCCAATGCCTAGGTGCCACGTGGTAGCCCATGTCTGGGTCACATGGCACCACTCCATTTTTCAAATCCAATTCCAAGTGTCAAACGTTGATTGGTCCACGTGTTAGCATGCTTTCCCAGTTAGAGCCATACCTGCCACCTGTGTGCCCGGTCAACATTGTATGGGTGTGACACGTTAGTTGTACAAGTGTCATGTGTCATCCTTTTAGTAGTGACATGTGTCACCTCTCGGTTGGTCCACATGTACCTACCATGTCAACAGCTCTCTATGCCCCTTCCACGTCATTTGTACAACCTTCTGCCAAATGTCACGCTGCCACATCATCATTGACTTTTTGACTGTTGACCTGTTTGACTTTTTTCCTGTTTGGCAAGACTATCAGAGTGCGATAAATCTCCCATACAACATCTGTTTAGGAAGAAAATGTATAGTCGGAATCAACGCAATGAGCCGGTCACAATGGAATTGGTTTCATTTGATTCTGAGAACTTTCATTTTTTAGCCTTTTTTGGACATGGGGCACCTCCTAGATCTGATTCTGGATCAAGAACCTATTGATCCATACACTAGAAGTAGAGCAAGAATAGTCGATAAAGAAAGTGACTTGATATAGGAGTAGGGGTAAAAAATTATCAGGAATTGTCTTCCACAAACTTTCATTGCAAATCTATTTCTAGGCTAGTGATCTGAAAATAGAAGGTTGACTTGTTATGCTATGCAAGCACCCCTACTTCATTAAAATAAACTTTACAGGACCTTACTTCATGTGTATAAATATGCAAAATAAACTTATGTGTTAAGTTCATGTATCTTCTTGTAAATGCTTATGTGTGAGAAAATGTTCTTTTAGATGGTTATATATGTACTTGCAATAAATACACAGCAACAAAACTTGCAGCAAACAAACCATCAAACTTAGAACAATCACAACATGATAAAGGAGTTCACCCCCCTCCGGGCTACATCTCCTTGAGCCTCCATAATGGACTTGGCTCTCTGGGATTAATTAGTCAAAAGTTCTTTTACAAGCTGTTTCTCAACTCCAATGGAAAAACAAACTGTACCATTGAGATAAGAACACATAAAAACCCCAAAAACGACTAATAGAACTCTGAAAACAGATCATGGCTCATCCGGGCATGACCTCTTCTACATGTGGCCATAAGATTCCATGAGCTTCTCTTTGGTAAAAACACCTGTAAAAGTCCTCAACAGCCTTTGAAACCTATCCCAATGTGTTCATAGCATATCAATTAGCCAAAAATGATTATTCAATCACATAAAACAAACATAGGCTCACCAAACCATGTCCTCCATCAAAGAGGGCTTCAAGCTCCCTAGAGCTTGTTGAAACTTCAATGGTGAAAAACCTGTAGAAGAAATCATCAAATGGCTGTGAAAATGGCACCAATGGATCCAGCACGTCCAAAAACCCCTAGCTGGGCTTTTACGGCACCTCAATCGGCCAAACGATGAAGAAGTTAGGCCTCCTCCATTTTCCTCCTTCAAGCTTTGCTGGAACTGGATCTACAAAACGCACCTCTATGTGCATGAACCAGGAACACGCTCCCAAAACGCGTTATAACCTGGCACTAGGCGCAACCACGCCAACGGTGCAAACCGTAGAACGGTTAGGGCACCTCCAGCCCCCAACCGCTTAGCACTCGGTCACCTGGGTCATACGACCTCAGGCTATGGACAAAAGGGCTAACGGTTACAACTGCCCCGCATAACCGTTGTAACCAATTTTTTAAACTGCGCGCTCCAACTGTGTCACATGGAATGGCATTACAACCGTGGGTTTTAACCAAACCGCGCGCACAAATAACAATAGGGCGGTTATATATATATAACATGGTTATATTAAATAAAACTATGGGGCAATGTAATACACCCGCGCGCATATATATATGGTTTAATGTTATGGTCACATGCCAAAGTCAAACGACCATGGGCCAATAAACGAGGGATACATGGTGCCCATGGATTGGGCCACGTGTCCTCACACCATTCTCCACCGAAGGACACGTGTCAACTCTCAATTCGCCAACCGTCAACCAACCAACGCTTGCCACGTGTCAACTGCCGATTAGCCCACGTCATCGTCGTACGGTCCAGTCACCTGCTGCATCAGCCTGCCACGTCACCACTGTACGGACTGTACGGATAGGTACAGTGAGCATCAAATTTTTGCCTGTTTGCCTTGGCGAACAGATCTCGATATCTTCTCCATACGGACTCCGTTTGAGAAAGTAAATATACTGCCGGAATTAGGAAGACGAGACAGACGCAATGGCACCGTTTTTTGTTGCATTCCGAGCACTTTGAAAATTGAGCAAAGTTTTGCCCCCTGGTCTAGATTTTGATCACACCTTCCCACTGAAAGGATTTTGGACCCACAAAAGCTTATCTGTCTGCTTTCAAGTTATATCAAAATCTTTTCGACAATCACCTGAATACTTTGACATGTCGTGCCTTGCAACTGACTATGTCCTTCAACCACTGCTCTCTGGCTGTTGCTGACCCACTGCTCTCTCTGTGCTTGGAAGACTGCCAACCTTCCCACTGAGAATCAAGTCCCTCTTTCGAACTCTTTGGCGTCAACAAAATCAACTCTCCA
>ML824404.1:12370-26253 GCA_009831015.1 Picea engelmannii | reverse complement strand
CAATCTCAAAAAACCTTCATTTAGGCCCTCAAAATGGCCCCGGAAGTTAAAACCTGCTAAAAATAGTAAATTGCCAAAATTGCCAAAAAACTGTTTTGAGCCAGTCGGAAAAGGTGGGTGGCCACCAATATCCACCTGGATCACACCATTCGCCACTGAAGGACACGTGTCAACTCTCAATTCACCAACCGTCAACCAACCAACGCTTGCCACGTGTCAACTGTCGATTAGCCCATGTCAACGTGCCACGTCATCACCGTACGGTCCAGTCACCTGCTGCGTCAGCCTGCCACGTCACCACTGTACGGACTATACGGATAGGTACAGTCAGCATCAAATTTTTGCCTGTTTGCCTTGGCGAACAGATCGCGATATCTTCTCCATACGAACTCCGTTTGAGAAAGTAAATATACCGCCGGAATCAAGAAGACGAGACGGACGCAATGGCACCGTTTTTGTTGCATTCCGAGCACTTTGAAAATTGAGCAAAATTTTGCCCCCTGGTCCAGATTTTGATCAGCTAGATCAAGAACAAAATCTAATTAGTGAAGGTGTAGGGATTTCCTTTTATACAATGCATTCCATTAGAGTTTATCATTTGTTTTAGCCATTTTCTTATCATTTAATAATTCAAATTTGTTTTCAAATGAATCGACTTTTAGGTCTGGTTGAGGACTTTCCTGTCACTTACTTAACCGAAGGACTAGAGACACGACCAATAGCACCATGTGCAAGGGCCCACCAAATATTACACACACCTAGATAACAAATATTGGCTTATGGGGTTGTTTCAAGTGTCTGGGTTTGACATAGATGGAAATATGGGAGTCATAAGATTAATTATGTGGGGGAAGAGGAAGGAGGTTATTTTATGAAATATTGGGGGGAAAGGAAGGGGGTTCTTCAATGATATAGGGTGGTCTATAAGGTGGCTTATTGACATAGGATTCCTTAGAATTGAAGTAGACTTTTTTCTTTCTCAAGAACTTTCGCATATGAAATATGTTTGATGAAAATGAAAATTTTCCTTCTCAAGGACTTTAGCATATGAAATATGTTTGATGAAAATAAAACATCATCACTTATCCCATATCTTCTTTCATAATGGGGATGTAAGTAGGAAAAGAGAGGAGTTTGGTCATTGCTTACATCTCTTTTACATAAGTACAAATAAGTCTAAGGTTAATTTTCCTTATTGCAACCTTACTTGTCCAAAAAAAAAACCTTGAAGCTAAAGGAAATGATCAAAAGGACCTAAGGTAATCAATTGGGGTAAGTGATTTGATATTCATTACTTTACTTAGTTATTCATTACTTGAATTTAAGGAGGTAATTCAAGTTATTGCAGATGCCTTGAGTTAAAATGAACATATGTTAATATAGTTTGTAACTCATAAGATTGATACAAAATATCTACTCAATTCCTTAGCTTACTAGATGTGTTTGAAATTTGAGAATTTGATGAACTAGTTGATTAAAATATTCATTATCAATTATGTGATTTATGGCTAAAAATTATCGATTTATAAGGAAAACCATTTTAAACTAAGTTGTGGTATTTTAGTTGTTTTAATGCAGAATGCAAGTTTGAGGGATTCTAACTCGCAATCTTCAATATCTAAAGCTTGTAATATTAAATAAATAATCATTTATGTTGAAAACAACCATGAAAATCCCAAATTATGTCATGAATGTTCATGAGAATCCTAGAATAATAAATATATAGTTGTAGTGTTTTATTGAGAAATGTCACTCTGAAGAAATGTCACTCTGTGATTGTCAGAGAAAAACAGTGATACAAAATTAGATTTCCCTATGATGAATATGAACCAACCATTAGAAAATTAATTAATCCTATGATGTAAGGAATACAACCAAAATAACTTGAAACAATACCAGTCAACTAGTGATCAATATGGGGTGGGTCCTTCTATGAAACCAAATATCTAAAAAAAATGCTTTTATGTCTATCAATTGAGTAGAATTCACATGATATTAGAAAGAAAAGGATTGTCTCTCTATCGACTGAGTAAACGAAAGGTTTCAACATTCTGATTGAGCCTTAGCTAATTAAAGTATATACCTTGATGTTAGCTAATGAGTGGCTTATCTTATAAGGAGATAATTGGAAATATGTTTTTGTTTCAAAGCAGTGCAACTTTTCTCTTTCTTGAATTGGCACCCTAGCTAAGTGTTTTATTGGCTTGCTTTGTAAAGTTGAGGATATAATAACCTAGGACAATGTAGAATTTTAATCTGTTCAGGAATTCTAAGGCCCATCTTGGGCCCATTAGAGTTTATAGGCTCGAGCTTTGTTGGGTTCTCTCATATTAGGTAGACCTCCCCAAGTATAGATGTAGTTTATATCTATTTTTCCTACCTAGGTTCCCACATCTTATAAGGAAGGCTAGAAGTGAACTGCGTTGCCTTACCAAGATGATATCAAAGGACTTTACAGAGGAATTGACAGATAACAGGGGAATTAGGAGGGGAATCACGAAATGTGGCACGAGGAATCTAGTTAGGTTAGCCAATAATATTAGATATGTTTTTCATGCAATCCAGGGATGCTTCCCTTATATCTTGGTTTAAAAAGAGTATGGAATTGCCAGAATATATGAATGTGGAACTCAATGAGCAAGTGAAGCCTTCGAGCTCTCTTTGCTTGGTTTAAGACATAAAGGTAGTGGCAAGAATATATATTGATCACTCAACCACATAAATAAAATGAAATCAAACCCTGAAACTTTACCCATAAATGATATATATGCTAAAACATTGAAACAATCGCTATAACATAATCAAATAAAATACACAAATTAAAGTTACTTTAACACAAAATTAAGCTAAAAGGAAAATAATTATAAATGTCAAAAATATTACTTATTAAAAAAAATCATGAAATACAAAAACAAAATTAAATGAATTTTTTTTTTATAAATATTATTAATATTAATTATTAAAAAGAATTTAAAAATTTAAAAATATTTAATAAATTAAAAAATTATATTAACGTAATAAATAAATTACACAAATTAAAATTATTTTAAAACAATTAAGATTAAAAAAATTATAAAATCATAAAAAAAAATTATTAAAAAAATCATAAAATTAAAGTTCACAAAATAAAAATAAGATAACCAAAACATAAATTTAAGCTAAAATTAATATCACGTTGTCAATTAATATTAAATTTTAATTAATAAATAAAATAAATTATGGTTAAAACTTAATTTATTCATTGAACATTCTATTATTATATAATAATAAGGGAATTGGATCAAGATTAACCAGGCCTTTGCTATCTCTATCTTTGGTTTTCTTGAAGAATGGGTGATCTACAGATGTTCCAATTCTTCCTTGTTGCTTTCACTTGGTCAATCATTGATCCTAGTTCTAGACGGCAGTGGAGACCCAAAGATCCAACAAATATCCATTAGCAGTTAGAACAAGGACATGAGCTAGTTCTAGACGGCAGTGGAGACCCAAAGATCCAACAAATATCCATTAGCAGTTAGAACAAGGACATGAGCTAGGGCAAGGACAATAATCATAATAAATATAAAACAAAATTATTTTAAAATGAAAAATAAAAATTAAAAATAAAAAAATAAAACTAATACAATTTTTCATCTATACCCAAACAAACAAACAACTTAAATACCCAATATCACGCAAGCGTCTATACCCTTTGCCCTCGCAACTATTCCTCTATGTGCATGGAGCGTGCCCCCATACCCTTCGCCCTCACATTTATTACGCGAACCCAATCTGCATGGAGCTTGCCCAACACCGAGAACCCCGTTTGGCGTGATGAGAGATAATTCAATCTGTCCAGCTATGAGTCTCACAACTATACCCAACTTAGTAATAATGAGGGACAGTTTTGTTGTATTCAATATAATAAATTTAAAAAAATTATCTATTAAAGGAAACAACTTGGCCATCTCTACAATCTAGAGAAATTAATTAATATTATTATTTTATTTACATGTTGTTTACAAATAAGAGATTATTTTTCATCATTATTTTATCTATATGCTTATTTTAATCAAGTAGATTGAAAGTTAAGAGAAATTGTAGATTTTATTAATTGAAATTATGGCATTAAATTAATTTATGTATTTAAAAATGCAATTTAAACAATATAGATTTGTGATTTTTCTAACAATTGTGTTATCAGACATAGTCTAAACTTTTTAAGCTTTTATCTTTTTTATGAACACCACATTGAATCTTAAGTGACTTCACTATAGGGTTAACCATATCAATATTGAAAAATCCAAGTAAAAAAACATTGAATCTTAAGTGATCTTCACTACAGGGTTAACCATATAAATATTGAAAAATCCAAGTAAAAAAACAGAATGCTTGCTAAAATATCAGCCAATTAAACTTAAAAAAAAAATTGAGAAAGAAAAAATACCTTTTCCATTAACTCACTCATAATTTACGACAGTGAAAGAAGATCACTCTTATTCTCCACCAAAAGTTAAATCAAGTCCTATGGATTTATTTAAGGATACCAATAAAAATGAGGTTCCAATAATAGTGGCTCCAATAAAAATAAGTTTCCAATAAAGTTAAATCAAGTCCTATGGATTTAACAAATAGTGCCAAAAAAAAAAAAAATAGGCTGAATAATTTAAATAATTTAGACCAAAAAATTTAACAAATAATGCCAAAAAGATACATATTAGTTAATGGCCATTTTGACTATTAAATAAGGATAATAGTTATAATTGTTGACAAAGCCAAAGATAATATTTAATGTGTTTACTTAAAAATTTTAAACCATCAAATTAAGACATCAAATTAAGAAGTATCATGCAATTTCAAATTTCAATGGTGTATCCTGATGTTTATAACACTTGTTACTTTATGGCTCTTGTTTTTCTTGTAACCACTTCAAAAATACTTATGGCTCTTGTTTTCCTTGTAATTATTGGGAGAGAAAGGTTTAACAATAAAGCAGATCTATGTGTGAGCAACACCAAAATCTAGCGATTGTGGTAATTATGGGCAAAAGATTTAATTATTAATTAATTAAATAAAACAAACACTTATCCAGCAAAATCAAAGGTAGGGATATTAAGTGTTTACTTAAAATTTATGAACCATCAAATTAACAAGAGTAAATGTAATTTCAAATTCCAACTTACCACTCTTATTTGTCTTGTAACCACTTCAAAAAAATCCTTACATACAATTATTATTAAGAGAGAAAGGTTCAACAATAAAGCATCAAAATTTTAGGATTGTGGGATTCATGGGGAAAAGATTTATTCACCTAACATTCTAATTGTTAAAACTTATATACGAAACATTCTAATTGTTAAAACTTATTCATAGAACATTCAATTATTATATAATAATAAGGGAACGAGATCAAAACCAAGTAGGCATCTGCTACCTCTATTTTTGGTTTTTAGAATGGGTAATCCACAGATGTTCCAGTCCTTCCTTGGTGCTTCTACTTGGTCAACCATTCATTGTGGTTCTAGAGAGCAGTGGGGACCTAGAGATCAAGCAATTAAATATGTGTTAGAGCCTCACTAGGGAATTGGGCCAGTCCCAACTACGGAGCAAGCATATCCACTAGCAGCTAGAGCAAGGACATGAGCTAGGGTAAGGACATAACCAGTAGCAAAGCCAGGTGTAAAGGCAAAGGTATAGACGTAGACAAGAGCACCTGTAGTAGCAAAAGCATAAGCTAGGGTTGTAGGTCCTCCCTTTCAAAAAAGGGAGGAAAAACAAAAGTAGCAAATCCAAATCTAGCAGATTCATATGCAAATGTTTGAGTCCCTATGTGAGTAGTGCTTGTAGCTTACCCACCACCTTGTTGGGCACACCTGCACACCTTCCAGTAGATTATGCAGGTGCACCATATTAGTGGCTTAATAACATGTTGGATAACCATGACCAATAATTATTGGATGAGGCAATTGATACACTAATCATCATTGGAAGATTTTGTTGCCATTCTAACTCGTGAAGTAAGCCTTGATTGCTTTCTGGTAAAAACTATGTGAAAGACTTTTAACTACTTTGGAATTAGAGGATACTATGAAGGATGGAGTAATGAATACCCTTATGAGGATTCTATGAAACATGGAATGGAAAGGAGGGATTGTAAATAACAAAAAATATAAATAAATAAAAAATTAATGTACATGATAGGAATCATAAATAAGAGAATAAACATGATATGTTTTAAAATGGATAAAATTCTTGAGGTTGCAAATGATAAATAAGAGAATAAACATGACATGTTTTAAAATGGATAAAAAATTTTAGGTTGCAAATGTATTTGCAAGTTTTTTTATTTAAAAAGGTTTTCATCTTAAAAGTATGATCACATATTTTTGGAGGTATGATAGATTTGGAGTCAAAATAGATTTAAGATGAATTTTTAAATATATAAAGTTGATAGATAAAGTTGAAATATTTTTTTGGTTATTAATTTTTTTAAATGTAATCTATCAAATCCTTATTAAATATTAAAGGAATCCTTATTAAATATTAAAGGAATTACTCATTTCTATTGTGAAGTAGAAAGCACTTATAGTAGAAAGCACCTATCAACATAATAAGAATTTTCACATTGAATTGTAAAAAGTGCCTTTTTGTTATAATGAATAGCCCAAGTAACATGATTAAACACAATAATAACATTAATGTTTTATTAATAGACAACATTGTAAGAGAAAATTAAAATTTTATTATCCTTAAATTAAAAAAATTATAAATTAAAAAAATTATTGAGATTTAATGTGATATAAATATTAACATAAAATTTTAATGAGAATTAACATTCATCAAAATGAAAAATCTAATTTATGATTTTCAAATTAATAACAATAAATAGAATTGTCAACAATATCAATTATTCATCAAATTCAAATTGAAAAAAAAAAATAATAAAATAATAATAATATTAATATTAATATGATAAAAAAAAATAATAATAATAATAACATCAAAATTAATTAACTTAGAAAAATTCATCCACCAAATTTTAACTAATGCAAACCACTTAAATATCCTTTGCCCTCGCATTTATTACTCTATGTGCATGGAGCGTACCCATACCCTTTGCCTTCACATTTATTACGCTACTCTAATGTGTATGGAGCTTTTTTTTCCAAGAAATTTTTTTCTCGAATTTATATAGAGTATAAATTCATTTACAAGTTAGCACCAACGAGCTATGAACCGTAGTCAGTGCACAATCAGTGCTGGATCAGTACAAAAACTCTCAGCAATCAAAATGTGGGAAATAGGACAGTAGTCCATACAAATAGTTATCCAAACAACAAGCTTTCCATACAAAGTGGGCCAGCAAACCCCAATCAAAAGATGCTAAAGTAGGTCATAGGACTTTCTATTCCTCTATCACAGTGAAAAATCGAGAGTCTCCCTGCCACTTCTTTTAGAGCTCTCTTTGAGAGAGCGTCCGCTTCGTTGTTGTGAGATCTGGAAATATGATGGAATTTGATGTCGGTGAAATGTTTGGATAACTCCAGCGTTTTTTGTTTCCAGCATTTGACGTGGACAGAGTGGAGATTGGATTTTTGAGTAATCCAATCAATAATGACTCTCGAGTCACCCAGAACGAGTAAGTGTTTAATAGACCAAGAGGAAGCTAAAAAGAGGGAGGTCAATAGCCCCAAGAGCTCAACTTTAGTGTTCGTGCCCACATCGCAATTGAAAAACCATTTTGTGATCCTTGACGGGTGATTTTTGAAGAAGCCTCCAGCTCCACAACACCCAGTTGTCTGCGCTGCTCCATCAAAGCAAGCGAGGATGTACCCAACTGGCAGCTTGAAGTCGACTGCTTTGTGAATGAAGGATTTAACTGAAGGTTGTTTCCAGTTGAAAGAAATCAAAACTCTGTGCACAACATTCAGCAGGGTAGGTGGCCGATCCTCAAAGATCACTCTGTTCTGTTCTAACCATAATTTCCAGTAGACGTGGGTGGCCAAACAAATTGGAGAGGATTTTTGTGTGTTCCACAAATTAAAGCAGTCTGAGATAGTGTCGATTCTCCAGGAGAATGGAAGCGAGAAATGCTTAAGCAGACTAGTCCAGACCCCCCTCGCGAAATTACAGTGTACCAGTAGATGATGGACGTCTTCAGTTGCACGACGACATAGTAAACAGATATTGGGCCCCTCCCATCCTCTCCGTCGGAGTAGGTCCCAAGTGAGTATCTTCTCTTTCCCTGCGAGCCAGATAAATAGTTTTAATTTGAGCAGAATTGTCCAATTCCATAGCTGGAGGTACCAAGAGGAATCGACACCGAGGTTGCTCTGTTTAAGAAGAGAAGCATACAAGTTCTTTACCGAGAAGGTACCTGTGGCATCCCCTCCAACCCACAATAGCGTATCCGGTTCTTATGTAAGGGAGATGCCGACGCTTCTAATAGAAGAAATGAATCGAGTCCATTCAGCCGCCCATGATCCACTAATAGACAGGTCGCGGCATCCCTTCCAGTAATCCGACAGAGCGTGGACACCAGTCGGAATTCTTGCCTGTGCTAAAGTCAGAATTTTTAAAGAGCAGAGGTGTGTGCACAATGAAGGAGAGAGGAGAGAGCTATCCTCCAGCCCGAGGATCTTATCCTTGCCGATATTAATCACCGTGCTAGAGCCAGGCTTCCAACGAAGCCAGTGGAGAATCACTGGTGAGGAGGCGACCAAGCCTTTCCAGAAGGGGAAAGCCCTCTTAAGCTGAAGGGTTGACTTTCGAATCCAGTTACAGAGCGGCTGGGAGCCCAGGTATTTTTCAAATATGATTCGGTGCCAGATGTTGTCCTGAGTAACTGCTCTCCAAAAAGAGCTAGCCAGAAGGGCGGTGTTGAAGGTGGAAAGGTTCTTGATACACCAACCCCCTGCTCTTCGAGGTTTGGAAAGTGTCTCCCAACTGCAGAGGTGAAAACGGTGTTTACACGCATGGCCATTCCACAGAAAATTGAAGGCGAGTCTACGAAGAATAGTGATGATCTTGTTTGGAATCCGCTCCAGGGTCATCCAAAACACTGCAAGACTTTCCAGCACTGCTTTTATCAGAATGAATCTACCACCCAGGGACAACCATTTATTACACCAGAAGCCAATTTTCCTTTCAAAGGTTGCAACAAGCCAGCGCCAATCACCGGGAAGGGAGGCTCCCAGCTTCAACTGGCACCCAAGGTATTTGAAGCCTTCATTCAAGTCAAGAAAAATGAAGGGAAAGTGGTCTTTGAAATGGAGGAGTTCAGGAGCCGAAAGTCCCCAGAAGTGGGCTGAGGATTTTGAGTGATTGATGGATAATCCCGAGACCGAGCAGAAGAGGTGTAGAATGTCCTGGATTACAAACCACTCCGCTAGATCTGCTTCGTCATGAGGAGAACATCGTCTACAAACATGAGATGAAAGATCTTAATGAACTTTGAAACCTTAATGCCGAATAAGTGGTGTGCGGTGAAACTTTTGGAAAGGAGGAGGCTAAGGCCCTCCATAATCAAGATAAAGAGATAAGGGGAGAGTGGGCATCCCTGTCGGAGCCCCCTCTCACTTTTGAAAAAGCTTGTAGCCTCTCCATTGATCAAAACAACAAAGTTAGCACTGGTGACACAAGCCAGGATCCAATTAGTGAGCTTGTCTTCGAAGCCAACTGCGTGTAAAATTAGTCTCAAGAACTCCCAATCAATGTCGTCGAAAGCTTTTTTGAGGTCAAGTTTCAAGGCCATCGCCTTTTGGTTTTTCTGCTTGATGTCGTGGATGCACTCATGGGCAGCTCCAATAGCATCCTGGATTCTTCTGCCCTTCAAGAAACCAAGTTGTCCCTCCGAGAGACTCCTCCCTAGAAAGGGCTTGATCCGATTTGAGATGACTTTAGCAATTACCTTATAGATAAGGTTGCACAGGGCGATCGGTCGGAAGTCATTGAAGGAGAGCGGGTTTTTTTCTTTCAGAATCAAGACCAGGAAAGTAAAATTAAGGCTTCCAGAAATCTTTCCCTTGATGCGAGAGTCCTCTACCATCTGGAGAAGATCCACTCCAACGAGATCAAAATAGAAAATGAAAAATTATGTGGTCCAACCATCCGGCCCAGGACTTCGCTCTTTTTTGAAGTGTAACAGGATTTCTTTGAGTTCAGCAAGTGTGACAGGCTTATAGAGATCAGTGGCATCCTCTACAGAAGCCATTAGAGGGAACATGCTAGCCGTAGAGGCCTTCTCCAGGAGATTTAGGTTGATTGTGGCTTTGTACAGTAGAGTAAAATGAGAGGTCACCTCGGCCTTTAGATCTTCCTGCCCACGAATTATACCATCCCCCTCGCTTACAATTGACCAGATAGTCTTTTTGTTTCTATTATAACTTGCTACTTTGTGAAAGAAACTAGAGTTTGAATCTCCACTCTTAAGCCAGGTTGCACGGCTACGCAATCTCCAACAAAATTCCTCTTCGTGAAGGATGGACGCTCTATTTGATTCATGCAATTGTAGGCTAGCAGTCTCCTCCACAGACAAGGTAGAGTTTGTAGATTTGTAAATGAGTTTTGTGATCTGTGACTCCAGCAACTGAAGGCGAGCCTTTTCCGCTTTTTTCTTTTCCTTGATCCACAAAATCGATCTAGAATTTAGAACTTTCAACTTCCATACAAGATGGTTCTGAGGGTTGTCTTCTGCAAGAAATTGATGGTCCATCCAGACAGAGTGAACAATGGCCGAGTATTTATCGGATGATAGCCAAAGGTGGTTGAATTTGAAAGGAGTCTGTCGATGTAGTACAGAGGGCATCAACTGGAGCAGGATAGGGGCGTGGTCAGAAAAAAAGGGAAACTCCACCCACGATGACAGCGCAACAGAAGATGACAGGAGGCCATCGACCACCAGAAATCGATCCATGCGTCTGGCTATAGCGTCAAGGCCGGCGCACCCATTACGCCAAGTAGGGACCAGACGGATCGGCTGGACATCGATGAGATTATTAGTGGCGAAGAGCTCTCTGAAGAAGGCTTCGATAGGTCCCGGCAAGTAAGATCCTCCCCAGTGTTCTTCTGCCGAAAGGATAATGTTTAGATCACCTCCAAGAATGAGATTTGGTATAGAGAGTAGTCCACTCTTTGCTAGGTGCGTCCAGAAGAGCATTTTGTCCGAGAAAGGACCGTAGACGTTTAGAAACGCCATCTCCTGGTTAGTAGCTAGAGAGCGGCCTAATAACAGTATGCCTCCCCTCGACAGGAAGGGTCTCAACTCAAATAGGTTGGGGTCCCAAGCCACCATCAATCCACCGGAGTTACCTAAGGAACTTACAGCCGCAGTAACCCAAGAAGTGCGAAATTGGTGCAGAAAATCTATAGCATTTTGTTCAGCCGTGAGGGTCTCTTGGAGAAAGATAATATTAGGCTTCAATGTCTCCAGTAGTCTTCGGAAGGAAGCAGCCTTGAGGGGGCCTCCGATCCCCCGAATATTTAGTGAAAGCAAAATCATTACTTAGATCGTGCCAAGGCCTTCATTACTCTAAGGGCCTTTCCATCCTGAGTGGGGTTGACAGTAGTAGCTTGTTGGGAGCTCAATAGCTCCTTTTTCTTTCTGGTACTTCGCGTCTGGAGTGGGGAGAGCTTCGCACCAATGCCTCGTGACCAAGCAAAGGCCTTTTCAACATTTTCGGTGGGTCGAGAGGAGGAAGAACTCGCCACAGTGGCTGGGGTAATGAGTTCTTTACCCCGATAGACTGGAAGTTGAGAGATGTTGTCCAGAAGATCAACGGAAGGGAACAAGGAGTTTAACGCCGCCAGTAGGTTTGACCCATCATCAACAAGCTGACTAAAACCAGGAAGCATCGATGTGGTTGATTCCAGTTTAAAAGGGAAGGATGGAGGGTTTTGTTGCAAGTCCAGGGGTTGGGAGGGTTGGGAGGGTGTGAGAAGCATAGAAGTTGGGTTCACTGTAGGAGCAACAGTCGAATAGGGGGTCGAGAAAACAGGTGAGGATGTCCTCTCAACTCCCGGGAGAGGGTTCTTTTCGATGCAGGGGGAGGAGAGCCAAAGGAAACCACTAATATATTCCTTCTCAGCAACCGAAAGTGACTTGAACAATGATGGACATAGCAGGTTCAACTTAGACAACGGGGATTCATCCTGCCATGGTAGGGGAAAAGAGGGCAGTTGAGGGGGCGAATCCAAGTATGCGAGAGAGGGGTCAGCATCCATATAATCAGGAGGGTTTAGGTGTAGATCAATATCTTTAGAGGGCTCGATAGGTAACTTACCAGGGCAGGATCTGCGGAGGTGGCCAGTTTCCCGGCAAAGGTTGCAGCGAAAAGGGAGTCCGAGAAAGTCCAGTTTCTATAAGCGTATTCGGCCTCTCCATTCGATCTCCGTAGTTTCCGGCAGTCCAGAAGTAATGTCAATCTCAACCAGGACTCTTCCCAATTTCCTCGAAGGACCGATGAGCGATTGTGTGTCAAGTGCAATGAACTTACCCAGGGAGTTGGCAATAGCAGTCAGAGCTCCTTCGTTCCAGAGATGGAGAGGAAGGCCAGGGAGAAGCACCCAGAGGTGTCTGAGTTGGAAGAACTCAGTGTCCGGATTGAAGGCTAGTCTCCAACACTTGAGCATGAGGCTGCTGCCTCCGTTGACCCATGAGGAAGATAGTAAAAGAGTAGCGTCCTCAGGGGTTTTGCATTGAAAACTCAACCAACCTTTTTTGAGGTAGAGGATTTCTGGTGAATAGCCCAGAAGAGGTAACCACTTCAACTTAGTCCAGTCCTCCAGGGATTGTGAGCTGAAACGCTTGTAGGAGAAACGGCCCACCAGCGTACAGGTGGACATCTTGCAGAGATATTCGAAGCCCACACCGTCGCCCAGGACCAGTCTCTTCGATCTTCTAATAGATTTCCACGCCTTTCGGCCTTGTGTAGCTCGGCAAAGTGAGGTAGCGGCTAAGTGAGCATCCGGGATGAAAGGATGGACATCTCGAGACTGTAAAGGAGAGGAGGTGAAGTCTGGAAGAGACCGGTCGGAGTCAGATGGAACGATTTTCGGATCAATGGTTTCGGTCCGTGAAGGAGGAGCTACACATGCACTTCATCCGAAAGCTCATTCATGATCAAGTTATTGAAGTGCTCTTTTGCCCTATAGAAGATCAAGTTGCAGAAATTTTCACAAAGTCTCTTACAGAAGCAAAGTTTTCCAAACTTCAATCTATGTTAAGAGTTCTGGAAGTTGTCATTAAAGGGGGATAGGCTCTAATGCCTCCTTCCTTCTCCTATTGTGTCACTATTGTAAATCTTGGAGGCCCAACATTTCAACTTCCTTACCCAGTGTTCCATACTTGGGGCTCAACGTCACCTTAGACGGGCATGACATCACCCCTAGAGTGATTCTTGGATGAAAAATAATTTTATTTTGTCCATATTTATTTTGTGTAAAAAACTAGCAACACCAACCTAGTAATTATGAACTGAAATTAATTTTAGGTTAAATTTGTATAAATAAGCAGAAAGTGACATTCATTTTCATCATAAATTGTCCTTGAAGACAAGGGGTCTAAAATTTTCTCCCTATTTGGGTATGTTTGGCTGAAATAGTGAGGCACACTTCTCTTTAAGGCAAACTTAGGAAACTTGGATCATTTTGTGGAGTACTTTGGAAATCTAGTAATTGTTTTGCATGATTATTCTTGGTGCAAGTAAGTAAATTATACTTTATGTCATCTATGTTTAATGGTTAATGTATGGTTTACTTTCTCATATGGGATTATGAAATGGCATTCCTAATAAATGCTAGAAGTTAAAGAACTTAAGGTATTACTTCCTTACTTTATATTTATCAAAGCTTCATTGAATTAATCTAATATTTTGTGCAGCCTCTAGAGCCCTAAAGTTCTAGGA
>ML824403.1:112906-126868 GCA_009831015.1 Picea engelmannii | reverse complement strand
AACAACCTTAATTCCTTAACTGGAAATAGAAAACCATCGGAAAAAACCATGTGGCGAAAAACCACCCAACAATGGACACAAAAATCAAGGCAACATGAAAAACGAGGCAAACATGCGACACGTTTCTCAAGTAAAAAAAAATTCTCGGGGGCATTGCCCTTGAACCCCCGCATAGTTCACCTTCCATAGAGCTAGTCGTGCAAAGAATAGAACACATACCCAACAAGTTCACCTTCCATAGACAATTATCAAGAGAAACCCAGTGAATTTGAAAATCATATAAGAGGCATTGGTTCCAAACTATTAAGGAATATGGGCTACGATGGAAGGGATAGGAAAAACAAGAAAAGGCATCTTAAGACCCATTGTAGATACATTAGGGGTCAAGCATGAAGGCTTAGGCTTCAATGGAAGAAGTGCAAATATCATGACCATGAATACTACATTTGTAAAGAAAAAACACATGCTAGAGTTGGCATGCTCATCGGGAGAAGGAGCAACAATAGTAAGTGAAGGTGGAAACCCACTACCACCTACACTTTTTGTGGTGGATTGAAGGAGGGTAGTGCTGAGAAGAGTTCACAAACTCAATATACACCTGCACTTAGAGAAAGAATCAAGAAGATCAACCAGGGAAAGATGAAGAAGCAGACCAGAAGGTCTTCCTCAAACACAAAATTCCTTGTTTATCATTGTTGTAACAGTAAAGGCCACAACTTTGCCAAATTTTGGTACATAGAGGCATGGTCATTCTATGGAAAGAAGGAACATATTGAGGCATATTTCTTGGAGAAGAAAGCCACATGCCACAAGCCTAGATTTTTTCAAAGGAAGAAGGAGAAGATGATTTCTCCATTCCAACAAGAAACTCATGTAGGAACATGGAAAGGAGGAGTATGAAAAGAAGTCCATACAACAATACCAAGAAATTTTTCCACCACTACAATTTGAGTGGTCATTGGGAAGCAAAGTGTTTGCAACTTCATCCAAAGCTTCACCCCAGAAACCGCACAACCAAGAGAAGGGTGTGGAGAGTGAAGATTAAAGAAGATGCAAGGGCGTGGAGAGTGAAGATTGAAGAAGATGACGAGTTGCCTATAAAATTATTTTGCATGTGTTTTATCTTTCTCCATAATTCTCTAGAGATGTTGCATCCCCAAACTTCAATTATTTTTCCGAGCTTCTTTGCTTCTATGAGGAAAGTTGTTTCAATTTGTGATTTATTTTTCAATTCTTCCTTTACTATTGTGAGTGTGTCATCATCTTTCTTCTCCTTTATGTCAAAAATAATGAGGTTCAAGGCACTTTTATTAGGCTCATGGTCTCACTCTAGGAGCTTATTTATTTCCTCTTTGATGCATTTGATATCCAAGTTATGAACTATTTAGAGCCAAATTGTTCATTACCTTTAATTGTATCTCTTTAATCTTGTCCCTAGGATTACTATACCTCTTCTCTTAGGATTGATTCTTTCTTTTCTTGGATTTGTTTTTCTAGTTTTTGTAATCCAATATCCATTTTAAGTGGTTGAGTGTCCAAACCTAATATTCTATTATTTCCAAACCTAATATATTGTAAAGATCTAAATTTATACATTTAAAAAACAGTAAGTATTTGTAAAAGTGAGAAGAATTACTCAATTATTTAAAGAATTATATTTTTAGGTATTTGTAAAAGTGAGAAGAATTACTCAATTATTTAAAGAATTATATTTTTAGCTATTTATTTTAAAGGTTAGAAATAGAATAGATATAATTTATTTATTTTTTATATATTTTAATATAATAATTAATAAAATTAGAAAAAAATAAAATTATGTAAATACATTTTAATTATTGAAATATTTCATGTTAATGAAAAAAAACAAAAACTTTTATATACTTGTTTCAATTTTGGATTTAAATTTGAACTATAAAACAAAGGATATGACTTGAACTTGGAGTATGAGACTCATCCCATTGGAATGGACTCCGACCTCAGGTATTTCAAACTTGCATCCCTCTCTTTGAACGCGACCTAATCTCTTTGAAACATTCACCTCTCTAGAACTTTCATATCATTGGATTAGAACCTACCTAACTTTTTAAAACTTTCATCCCATTTGAATGTATCAAATGTAATAAAAATGTCGATTAAATTCGTCTTCAATGACGTGAAGAACAACCATGCCCATGGAAGTCAGAAGATGGAAAAATGGAACGAAAAGTTCACATCAATCTTGATGCAAAAGCATACATAATTTTCATTGATGTAGATGCCTTAGTGAATGCCTAGCGGGGTCTTCACATGTGAAAGTGACAAAGTATTTTGTTATAACCATTAAAAGTTTTATGATAGCTTTAGTAATATAGGGAAAATTATTTGTTGAATATTTTACAAATTAAGGTGTAACATATATATTTTTTTTAAGATATATATATTTTTAATATGTATTTAATAATGTAATTTAAGTAATTTAAAATTGCAATATCAAAAAAGTGGAATTTTGATAATATTTTTATGAAATTTTGATCATAATCGTGAGAAAAATTTCAAAATATAAATTGTTTTAATTTTTTTTTTTAATTATGATCAAAATAATAACTTAAAATATCAAAATTTTAAATTAATTAAAACTATATGTCATTGACTTAAATTCTTATTTCATTTATGTGGAAAATTTGTATACATCATAAAATAAAAATTAGACAAAAAAAAATTCCAATTAATTAATAGAATCAAGTTCATGCCGGATTCCCTTGATACTATTTAAAAACAAATCTATCGCGACACTAAAATTATGAGTTTATTTAATCGTGTACAATACCAATAAGTGTACAATACCCAATCACAAAATCGTTCACACCCATGGTGGGGCAACTTAAGACCGGAGTACAATAACGACCATATCAATGTGGGGAGGCAATTCAAGAGTATAAACGATTAGGATGAGATATTATAACAATTTGGTATGGCCTAAAACGTTTTGATTGTTACCAACTGTGTTTTTTTAATGAAGATTGGACGTTTTTTCCCATGATTTGGTTAGGTTGTTTGATGAGGTCGAACTTCACTGGATCATAGATTTCAAGATTTGGTTGAAGTTCAATGACTTGCAGAGTTGGTTCATGAGAGAGGTCGAACCACTATTCACAATGTGTCAGTTGTACTTAAAATTAATGTAATAGATATTATATAAATACAACAAGGTTTATGATTTGATTAATTCTTTTGAACTTCACCTCCCAAAGTCTAAAACCAACATAATGGTCCACCCCTAAGTGTTAAAGAACTCCGACGTAGAGGCTACTACATTATATCAATAGGTTATCCAAAGCACCAGGGATACATGGAAAAGGGGTAAGCATGTCTATCCAGGTCTTACAACAATATGCCCCTTACATTTTACATAGATATGGGTACATACATTATATACACTCAAACTTTTCAAGGACCACTACATAGAACACGACATCATAGACTTGCTACAACTATAATGTGTAACCCATACTATTCAACACACCACTCACACGTTTACCTACATTTGTTTGTCATCATTTGATCTTCTTTTGCTACCATCTTCATTGTTGCCTCATCATTGTCACTAGCTTCCCTTTGACCAAGCTTTCTTCACTATGGGATTCATCCTCAAAATTCATGGGTTTTTTTTTTTGTTTTTTTTTTGTACCTGCATAAAACTAACCATTGATGTCCATATAAAAAAAAAATCCATCTACTAAGATACATGGGTATCATCCATTGTACTCGCTAGTTCTCTAGGAATCCTTTTCACCTACACAATACATCAACTCATACCTTGGTCCATCACACTTTCCATCTCACATTTTGTAGATTTTTAATGACAAAACTCAACAAATGAAATTTTTGTCAAACACTTAGCAACCTAGAGATAATTGTCTTCATAAACTTCATAAATGCATAAACCCACATTTAGAAATTTCCATAAGCATAAATACACATTGCTAAGAAAAATAGCAGCGGAAATAACATAGTGGACAACAACCCATAACACTCAGAAATTTAGGCAAATGCTAGGGAAAACCCCAATGTGGGGAAACCCAACAAGAGAGAGAGAGAGAGAGAGAGAGAGAGAGAGAGAGAGATGTATTATTCAGCTTCAGGAAAGTACATTACAATAGCAAAATACGCATTTCCAGCCAAGGAAAACACCTCACAACACCAAAACAGTCCCACCAAATTCTGCCTCATTTTCCATGCCAAAACGGTATTGTCGTACGACCTACTTCGTACCTTGATTTATGTTCCCACAGTCAGTTGTACGAACTATTCCATACGGCCCAGAAGCAATCACCAAAAATTTGAAATCTGCCTCAAAAATCGTGCCCAAAAATGCCTCGATTTTCGTTCCAAATCTGTATGGACTGTACAGACTGTACGGATCCGTACAGTATGACCTTCCACAACAGAAAAATAATTCAGCCCAAAACTCACAGAAACGTATTCTCGGGATTTGTGCCCTCCTTCCTTGAAAAACGTGCCCTCTTTGTTGTTCACTTTCCTCTCTCAAGCATACTCAAAAAATCTCTCTCAATATCCTTCTGATGTCTTCTCAACATTCGACATGTCTTGCACACTACCCAATACATTCTTTTATAATATGAAAATGACATTTTCCCCCCAAATTGTCTTTTCACCTTCCCCAACCCTAAATCCAAAGGCCAAGATTAAATCTTGTCTTTTTCAAGATCAAGGGTCATGATCCATTCCCTCCAAAATGAATCACTTGAAATATTAATGTGATTTCACTTTATTACATAAGTGCTTTATGAAAATAAAGTCACTTTAAAAATAGAAGGTACACTTATTAAAAAATCACTTTAATAAAAGAACCACTTAAAACAACTTTATAAAAACTATTGCAAAGTTAAGTGCTTGGTAGTGTAAACATTAAGGTAACATCCGCATACAAGACAAAACATGCGGAGTACCTCCCGAGCTAAAAAGTTAACACATTTCCCCCTTTAATCAAAGATACAAGTTCTTTGATTCTACATCAAGCTAGCATATGACTACACTTGACACCCTCGTACCTACCCTAGTGGTTCATTTCACAACTTGATGCCACATCCTCTCTATCCATAAGAAGGATACACGCGACATAATTGCATGTGATACCACACTAATCCATGTAGGTTTGACTCAATAGGGATTACAAAGCACCATGCACTATGCTGCTACCTGTATGCCTGAATAACATGACTTACAATAACAAGGCTTACAACAAAACTGGGGGAATCAACATGCCTATGGCTAAGCTTACAACTTGGACCAAAACTTTGAGGTGTCGGGTACAACCAATCATGCACCCCTTCATCACATATGCATCATTAATTCAGATACCACAAGTATCCAAAAATGTTTTACAAAGGTTACCAATTATATACCCAGTATACAAGCCCATTACAAAATTAAGAACATACTCATCTTATCGCCATCACTTCTTATTTTCCTCTTCATCTCGACTATTCCTTCTTTGCCTTCTAGGTCTTGAGTGTTAGTGTCAAAACATTATCTTAGATTCCCAAACTTTACTTGCCATTTGTTAGAGTCACTAATTCTAACAAAATAACTTCTTTATCATATTGATGTTTATTTTTAAGAATTACAAATAAAACTTTAAACATTATGAAGAATTCATCATGACCATGCTTGACATGGCAGCCCATTGAGCATAAAATTTCTCCTTGCCAGCCACATTTTCATGAATATGGTATCAACTATCTTACCTCGACCTGTGTAGATTTCCTATTGGCTTGGTTCTTTTGATTTGACTACTCCATTATTGATAGCATTGCCATTAATGAAATAGACAAACCACAAGAAGAAGAGGAGTTGGAGGATGGGGTATAAGCCCCAGAAATCGAATGTATCTCGAATCTACCATGGAAAGTGACTTTGGATCTCATTTCGGTGGCCTGGCGGATTGTCACATTGGTCACCATTCCTCACCCGCTCAAAACGCAGAGCCACCCACCACTTCTCGAATTGCTCACAAACTGAACCATTAATGCACGCCCTCCTAAGGAACTATGCAACTGATGACAATATTCCCACCCACTTCTGGTGGGCTAATTCTTCCATCGGCACCCACATTTGCAAACTCTTAGTCATACTATTTTAATTGGAAAAACTTAGACGCCCTTCAGAGCATGACATATAATAGTAATTGGATTTATGTATTTCAAGTTTAAATGTATGAAAAAGACCAATACAAAATATCTTAGTAACATATTTGTGACTTATAACCTTAAATGTATGAAAAAGGATAATATACAAAATCTTAGTATTAGTAATATATTTGTGACTTATAACCATTCATTGTATTTGGAAAAACTTGGACACCCTTAAAACCGCGACATATAATAGTAATTGGATTTATGTATTTCAAGCTTAAATGTATGAAAAATGATCAAGAGAGATTATCTTACTAACATATTTGTGATTTATAATAATTCATTTAATTGTATGGAGATGATGTATATATATGAGGTAGAAACACTTTTTCTTTTGTTTATGTTGGCACAAAAAAATATGTGAAAATAAAATAATTAAAATTTTATTAAAAGAGAAGGCAGTCACTCATCAATAAAATTTAATAATTATTAAATTTCTTCTCTCGGTAGGATTGAAGTACATACTAATATTTAAACAAATAATTTTGGGAATAATTAAGTATTTTTGACATGTCTTAAAAACTACAATAATGATACAAGAAGTTTGATTTTTTTTATGGTGAATCTAAATTTTACAAGAAGTGAATATGATCATTGTGTTTATTTTAAAATATTGAAAAATGACATGTTCATTATTTTGGTGTTATATGTTGAGGATATGGTTGTGGCAAAAAATAGCATGGTCCAAATCAAGGCTTAGTTGGCTAGGGCGTTTGATATGAAGGATCTAGGAGCATCGAAGCAAATCTTAGGCATGGAGATACACAGAGACAAGAAAAATGGTAAGTTGTGGTTACCACAACAAAAGTATGTGGAGAAAATACTTATGAGATTCTATATGAATGATGTGAGACCCATAAAAATCGATTTGGCTTCCCATTTCAAGATTTCTTCAAGTTTATGTCCTAGTAATGATGAAGAAAATGATTATATGTCTAGTGTACCATATGATAATGCAGTGGGAAGTTTGATGTATGCGATGGTGAGTACTACACCAGATATTTCACATGTTGTTGGTGTTGTCAGTAGATACATGACAAATCCAAGTAAAGAGCATTGGGCAACAATGAAATGGGTGCTTTGTTATCTTAGAGTCACAAATAATTATTCTATCAACTATGATGGTTCCAGTGATTTAGTTTATGGTTATGTAGATTCAGATTTTGTAGGTGACTTGGAAAAAAGGAGATCCACTTCAAGATATAGCTTCACTCTTGCAAGAGGACCTGTTAGTTGGATGTCAAAGCTTCAAAATGTGAGTTTAGAAGGATGCGGGACAAGGTGAAAGTATTTTGCGATAGTCAAAGTGTTATTCATTTGGCTAGCAATCCAACTTATCACAGTAAGATGAAGCATATTTCTATTAAATACCGTTTTGTCTTAGGTGGAGTGGCTCTAGAAAATGTCATACAAAAGTGAAATCTGCATACATGTTTACAAAACCAATTTTGTTAGAGAAGTTGCGATGGTGTTTGGCTTCTCTTGGCTTGCAGAAAGGGTGATGAAATAATTAAGGGCATGATATATCAGGTAAATTGTTGTCAAGGTTAGCTATACTTGGAATGTGCATGTATGAACTATTGCATTAACAATTTGTGTGTGTAATTGATGGATCTTATTATAATGAGATGCTATTACCTTGAATAATATGAATACATATTATCATTGACATTGGTTTTTAATAGTATTGAGTTTCCACATAAATCACTATGTTTTACTTCCTTAACAATAATAAGTATCACATATCAATGAATTTATTTAAATCTTTAGATAATAATATAGGATAATAAAATATACTACACTTGAAAATATATATATATATATATATATATATATATATATATATATATATATATATATATATATATATATATTAATCTATTTTTAAAGTTACGACCAAACCAACACACCAAATTTATATATATAAATTTTTACATATTAAAAATTATAAATCAAATATTGATAAAAATTATATATATATTTCATAAATATTTTTTTAATTAATATTAAAATTTTAAACTAAAAGTTTTAATATTTTGCATAATGTAAAAGTTTAAAATTTAAAAAGTATAAAAAACAAAATTATATTAAATAAAATAAGGATTTATTTTAGCGCCGGTATTTCACCAGGCGCGTTCATAACTGGAATGTCTCATAAGACTTTTTAATGATAAAGTGTTAAGGAGAGGCATAATTACAAAATTTTAAAACATTTGAGTTTTTTGGTAATATATAATATAAAAGTGAGGGTGGAAAAAAATATTAGAGAAAATGTATTTATTTTCTAAGCAATTTCAATATTTTTTTAAAATAATTTTTTAATTCTGGTAATTATATTTAAAAACAAATAAAATCAATCTATTCAAATTTATCAATAAATTAAAAAATAAAAATTTATATTCTAAAAGTTAAAAAATATTTTAAATTTTTTAAAATATTAAATTTAATATTTAAATTTTATACAATTTTAATAAAATTTATTAAAAATATTTGCAAACTAATCAAAATAAACAATTATAATATAACCTGCTCCACTATAATAACAACTTAAAAAATCAAACTTTCAAATTAATTAGAACTATATTTTATTGACTTGAAGCACTGAAACTGAAGCAATGGAACTCCGGCTTTAAGCCTTTGTTATTTTTTGTACATAGCAGAATATGCAGCTGTATCGACATGTATAGCGATTTTTGAGGAAGGAAATGAGAAACTGGAATAGGTTGATTGGCACTAGTTATGGCTCTGTTGAATGATGGTAAGATGTATATTCTATGTTTTTTTAAATTTTTTTAAATTTATATGGAAAAAATTTCATGCATTATAAAATAAAAATTAAAATAAAAAATATAATTTAAATAATGAATTTTATTTTTTTATTTATAAAAATTTGGAATTAATTGAAATTATGATTTATTTATAAAAATTAATTAAAATTTTTATGTTAATTAAAATTAAAAATTTTAATTTTATTTTGATCTATTTTACAATTTTAATAAAATTTCTAATTTAATAAAATCAAAATTCCAAATTAATAAAAGCATAATTTTATTTTTTTTGAAGTTTCTCTTCTTATAACTTTTCGTACAAGGAACTCTAAACAAATTTCTTACATAACCAAGTCAAAATTCTATATCTAATGGAATTTCTAACTTAATAAAATCAAAATTTCAAATCAATAAAACTAAAATTAAAATATGAAATTTTCTCAACCTATCCTCTTACGACTTCTCATTTCAGCGATTTAACAACTCTGAAGAAATTTTTTACATGACCCGGTCAAAATTCTATATCTGTTAAAACCATGACTCCTACATCTCATAACCCTAACGAAGTTTCTCTTCTTGTCGTCTTAAAACTATGACTCCGACATTCTCACGACTCTAAGAAAGTTTCTGTTATTTCATGGATAAAGAAATTTCTTACATGATTAAAAGAAATTTCAAGTTGGTTAAGATTATAAAAAGGTTTGGTAGGTAATTAAATGGCTCAATCACTACAATGTTTTAGTTTCAACTGAAAAATTGTCAATAAATGTCATAACTCACAAGCCAATTGTCCATTGAAAAAATATTTTCAGAAATTTGACAATTCAAAAAATATTTATTCAATGATATTAAAATCGATTAAAACTATCTGTATTTCAAATCGATTAAAACTATGACCATTTAACAACTGGAAGGAAGTTTCGTACATGATTAAATCGTTCCTAAAATCACGACCAGGTTCTCATTTCAACTGGAGAAATTGTCAATAAATGCCATACCTCACACGTCAACTTACTTTGTGCTATTCTTCTCTAAGTCTTTGCATGACTTTTAATCTTCAATAAATTCTCATATCAATATGTAGTCTTAACATTTTAAGAAATGAATGAAATGAATGGTAGATTTCTAGATTTGAGTGGTTATTTTTTATAATCAAAATGTTTTAGGGTTTTTCAGCTTGGTGAATTTATTTTTACATTCAAAACTAAATTTTAAATAACAAAAGATAGTGATTTAATGCATATTTATATGGCGAAATTTTGATGAAAAAAACATTTTATAAAATAGTAAAACAACCCCTCAACATTTTTGAAAGTTGAAATACATAAGCTGCACAGAGTATGTTAATATCAGTTTTAAACTTGAATTACAATACAATCATAGAATATATCAGTGTTAAGGTTTGTACATGATTAAATGATTCTTAAAAGTTATTGTTTTTTGTTTTTTAGTTCAAATAAAACTACATAAAACTAGATAAATCACAATTTTATGTTATTTAAATTGCATTTCTAAATGCACAAATAAATTCCTTATTTTTCTGGATTGTTTTTTTGTTTTTTTAGTTAAATAAAATTATATAAAACTAAATAAATCACAATTTTATGTTATTTAAATTACATTTCTAAATACATAAATAAATTCAACATGTCCCTAGGATACTTATTCTCTTCTCCTCCCAATCTTTACATACCTTTCCATCTTCATTGAGCTCTCATATCAATATCAATTTTGTATCAATATCAATTTTTAACGTTGAAGTAACCCGCTAGCGCTGCACAGAGCGTATCAATATCAATTTTGAACGTTGAATTACACCCACAAACGTTGCACATCGCTCTATCATCTTAGGATAGACTGGAGTTTGTAATATATATATATATATATATATGACAGACCATCACTTGTCCAGTAGGCTGTCATTGACTGACAACCAGAGGCTAGATTGGAATTGATTCGGCTAGAGGTTAACTAAATGGGCAACTGTATTACACTTTCAACCTCTAAACTTATTTCCACCGAAGCCCATGGCGGCCTAAGCGAGCAGCCCCTTCATCCCGTTGGGGACGATGAGAAGTATGGCCGAGATGGACAGAACGGAAAAGACAGAAGCAGAAGCAGATCAAGCGAAAGCAAAGAAGCAGAAGATTTCAGCTCCTCGAAACCGGCGGTTTCGTGTAAGAAGACAGGAGGAAGTGTTGTGAGGGTTAAGCTTGTAATTAGAAAGCAAGAACTGGCAGAATTTCTGTCTAATGATTTGGTTAAGACAGCGGCAATGGCAGAATTTCTGTCTAAGGAATTGTGGTACTGTAGCGAAGATGAGCAGTCACAGTGGGTGGAGGCCATCGTTGGAGAGCATCCCTGAAGACAAGAATTTTAATAATTAATTGGCAACGGGATTGATCTGCTAATTTGGTACGAGCTGCCAAGACACTGCTGATCTTAAACGTTTCTCTCTGTGTTTTTGAGAGCTCTCTCTTTTTATGATTCTATCTTTGCGTCATATGATGAAAATGGCGATGGTTATCATGTAAATTTGCCAAAAAAAGGGAGATACGGCGAGAGGGACAACATATATCGATTATACAGATCTGCTGGTGTTAAGAAACCCCAGAAAACAGTTGGACTGCTACAACTGTATTTTTTCCCTTTGAAATCTACACTAGCACAGCCACACTAGCACAGCCACATAATTGTGGCTGATCAACCCACATAATTGTGGCTGATCAACCTCGAAAGGCATATTTTATTTGCAAACAAATCTTAACTAATTTTTTTATTGCTTGTTTTATTTACAAAATAAATCTTAATTTTTTTATTTTTTTTCATTTACAAAACCAACCCTAATTCTTTTTTATCCTATTTCATTTACAAAACAAATCCTAATTTTTTTTGATCCATTTCATTTACAAAATAAACACTTTCATTTACAAAATAAACGCTGGTACCATATTTGAAAGGCTTCTCATCTCAACCTTTATTTAGCAGAGCTATCAGTGAGACGGCGAGGCATAGAATGACGTGGGCTAGGTTCTTACGCCTCGCATGAGCTTAAATAAGAATAAATAGGGAGTTTTCCCTTCTGGCAAAATTAAATTTTGCAATGAATTACCCTGCTAGCAAAGTCCAACTGTTGAATTCGATCATGGTGGATGTCCAACCGGAATGGGAAAAATGACTACACGATATAGACAAAGCTTCTTCTCCACGCGCGTTGTCCGCCTGCATTCACCATGCCTGGAAACGCTTCACTTCATATCCACGTGGCCATAAACATCCGCAGTGGTAAAAAAAATGACTGCCCGTAAAACTTTTAAATTGGCATCCAACACCCACACGGCCATATGTATCCGCTCAGTAATAATAATTTAGTAAATTGTGGCCAGTTTAATAGATTATCTCTTAATCACTGAAAGTGGCAATCTGGTGGTCAGCAAGTAATTTTTTAATCTGATTTAGTAAATGTAAAAAAGTAATCACATAAAATATGCCAGCATCTTCAATTGCCAACCCTAAGATTGAAATTTATGATTAAAAGGTGATTAATTCTGCCCATTGTCAATAGGTATACGCCTTTCGGCATAATAATAAATGCAAATCACAATAGTGATGTTAGTAGAGATAATTTGTGAATTGTGAATTTTGCATCTTGAGGCTGTTGTAATGATAGTTTCTTTTGTTTATCTTCGGCTTTGTTCTTGAATTCTTAGTTGCACACAGCGTTTTCGTTTGAGTTAGCTAAGGAAGATTTTAATACCTCTGGCTAGATTAGGGATTTGATTAAGTATCAGTAGCATCGAGGCATACACCTATTGACAATGGGCACAATTAATGATCTTTTAACCTTATTTTTAAACCTTAATCTGATGGCTATGTATTGAATATGCTGGCATATTCTTAGTTGTCCTCCAAAATCAATGGGTCAGATTTATGTTCATAACTTTCTTGCATTTATCAAGACATCCGTTAACATGTTTACTTTTTAACATTTACCTAATCACATTAAAAAATTACTGTAAAGATATGTAATTGCCACGTTTAAATGATTAAGTAGGATTAAACTGTGCAACCAAATGTTTCATATTACCACAGACGAATTACAGATTACCACAACGTTTTATATTGAATACCTTTCGACGTTCTCAACAACGAGTTAACGACTGTGCTAGTTACAAACATGTAATAAATCGTGCAAGAATTCTGCGAATTCATTCACTCAAACAAATCGATCGATGCAACACAGTAATACCATCGATCGACCGAAGTACCATTAATAACGCCCATTTCCATGTGGGGAGGCAATTCAAGAGCGTAAACGTTTATGATGAGGTATTATTAGAATTTGGCATGGGCTAAAACGTTTTGTTTGACTGTATCGAACTGTGGTTTTCAATGAAGTTTGGACATTTTGGCCCATATTTTGGTTAGGTTGTTTGGTGCGGCCATCCTTAACCCTATTATTGTAGATTTGGCTGAGGCTCAGTCGCTTGTAGATTTGGTTCATAGGAGAAGCCCAGCTTCTGGCGATGACCCGAATCTACAATATAGTGAGTCAATGACCCCAATCTACAATCAAGCTACAGTCAGGTATATGGTGGGTGCTAGATATTGAGAGACGATGAATATTCCCATGATTCTGGTATATTGCGTTCGAAGAAAGGCCCTCAAGGGACATGATTTGAGAGGAATAGTGGAGTGAGTTTCGACCTGAGGGATAGAAAGTCCTACATCGGCTACGTTTGTATGGTATTTAGTGGATTATTTTATCTAAAGTGATTATGCAGGTGTACGACCAACCAATCTACTTAAAAAGTGAATCTAATTGGAAAAACTTGGACACTCAAAAGACCGTGACATATAATAGTAATTGGATTCATGTATAGTTTAATGTATGAAAAATATCAACACAAGAGATGTTAGCAACATAGTTGTGATTTATAACAATTCATTTTATGAAATACACACGATGGATATATGTGATAGATGATAGATATATGTAA
>ML824403.1:92799-112806 GCA_009831015.1 Picea engelmannii | reverse complement strand
GGGGGTTATGTTCGCAAAATAAAATAACAAGTTAAATGAAAATAATTAAAGGTTTAAGAAAGTTGAAGACATATACTTATAAATAAAATTTAATAATTACATTGTTTTTTTGGTATAGGAATGAAGTACATGTTAATATTCAAATTAATAAGTTTTTGGAAATAATTAAGTATGTTTGATTTGGTTTCATTGAAAAATAACAAGTTTATGATTATTAAATTGGAATAATTATTGATTAGGGGAGTCTTAGTTTTCATTGATGTGGAGGTGTATTAGGGAATTATAGAAAAAATAGGAGGTGCCTATGCCTTACATTACTATGATTGAGGTTGTGCATCTCTATAAGTTGACACTCATATAGTGACACAAACTTCAAGATTTTTTTATAGCTAAATATTATTACAATAATTTTTTGTTTATTGGATGTCAACACTCATATAGTGACACAAATTGCAAGATTGTTTTATAGCTAAACATCATTACAATATTTTTTTGTTTATTGGATGTTATAGAGATATTATACATCAATACTTGGTTTTCTCCAATAAATTTCTCCAATATGTTATAAGAAAAGGGCTATTTCTTCCCATTTACATTTTTAATTGCAATGAGTAGCATAATTCAACTTTCATCATGTCCTCTACATTATGAAAGTAATAAAATTTGGTAGGATCTAGGGAGAAAGGTTCTTAGCATTCCATTTGGGAAACTTCCCTTATGTCTAAGTTGTCTTCTTCTGGGTTTCATGGGTTTCTTTGATACATGAATTCTCAACAAGGCCAATGTCAATGACACAATGACACATGGGTTTCTATCAATCAATATAGTTGATGTCCATTGTGGATTGGTGACTATATATCAACTTAGATTTTATAGGATTCATAGGTTAAGAATATTTGAATTGCATCCTCATAGAAAACATACCACTATTTTACAAATTCAATACAAGTTTTGGGTTTCAGTGAATGTTGATAAAAATGGTGATGTGACATTTTGTATACCTGTGCTCTATTATAAAATTTAACGACTTAATTGTTGGAAGATAAAGGATATTCATGGTTGGGTAGCATTTCAAATGAAAAGATGAAATAAGCATCAGTGGATTAATCGTTCTATATTCCTAAAACCCCAATTATCTAACAATTTTAATATGAATGGAAACAATGAGTTAGTAATTGATCGATTATGGAATTCCTCTATGATAAATATGCTAAATATGCTAAATAATGAATCACCATAATCTGCCATTGCTAGAAATTTAATTTTTAGCAAATAACTTGATTTTTAATTACTTTTCATCTTTGAAACTAAGGTTATAAACAATTGTTAAATAAATCCCTAAACAAACCATACTAAAAGAGGTTTTTTCCTAGCTTGCAAGTGTTGGTCGTTTCCTTATACAAACTGCTTACTTTTATAATTCTCATAGCTATGAGAATCTTCCTAAGGGTACATTAGCATCTGCTTAAATTGTGATGTGTGCATTTTGATGAATGATATACATTTGTTTATTTGTCATCCTATTTCGTTGACAATTTTATTTCAACTGTGCACATAATAAGCAAGTCATTATTTTAAATATGGTTCATATTTTGAAGTTCAACAACTACTTTTGATTTAAGAACGTAGCCTCAACCTGTCATTACTAACTAAGTTTTGTTTCAAATTGTTTAAGCATAGCATGTACCTACATTTATCAAATGTCCATTGCTCCACTAAAACTAATCATTTTCATAAGATTTTTTTATTTGTAAATGAGGYGATTATATCCCACTCGCTTAATGAACATGGATCCTCTACATAATTTAAAKTTTTGTTCTCTATCTCARTCCYGTATAGAGTGTTTTCCTTCAAAAATGCCACTAGGTCTCTATTCCTTTGTCTTGTACAAGGATCTATGTTCTTCTCTCCTATATATATGGCTTTGTCTCAGTCTTCTTTKGATGGTTGTAAGGCCTACAATATATCAACCAATGACATATYGATGACCAATKTAACCTGCAAACAATAGTTATCTATCAATGCAATAGTAACATGTACCCTTTCTATTGAGTATGCAAATCAGATCTTTGATTTCAAGTTCCTCTATTATCCACAACCAAGTAGGCATGTGCCAAGTGGTTGTGCTTCTTGACTCCAAGGATTATTCTCTAGATATAATTATGAGTGCCAATTTCTTTGTAACACCTCGTTGCTTCTTATTCTTCTGTAAGAAATGTGAAGCTGGTATGTTGGCTACTATTGGAAATGTTGATATCCCTATTGAAGTAAGTAACATAATAACTTTTTACTATAGATTGATTTCTCTATTTGAAACTAGCTAGCCTTGACCAAGACATATGAGCTTGAGGTAAAAGTTATGAAATATATTATAAATGGAGATGGAATTTCTTTCTAAGTAAATCATTTTCTGGTAAAGATACATGTTATATAGATCTATGGTAGCACACAATTTCTCACATTTATCCATCATCTCCATTGCCACCATATAAACAAACCAACACTGATAAGTGAACACATAAGCCACTTTTTTAACTCACAACAAGTATCTATGGAGGATACCCCACCAACCAAAAGTCAAATCGTCCAACAAAGAGTCAAGTTGACTAGTAATGAGATGGATCAAATAGGCTATGAATTTAGTTGAATATTAATTAAAGCAATCTGTCAATGAGAAATAGATTTGTCATCCTAGCAAGTGGGAATTGACCCATTTGTGAATAGAGTCACCCTGGCAAGAAATTAATCAACCAATAATGAAATTAACTCTACTCAGAAAGTGAGAATTGTCAGGTATAGGAGTAAAGTAACCCAATCAATGAGAAAATGACACAGGGAGAATGAGGCATCTCATACTAAAATGTACGACCTATAGGGATTTGAAATGGATCCAAATCAACAAATGGGTGTAAGTCTTAGTACCTAAAAGATTAAACTGAAAAATCATGAAGGTCAACAAACTTTGTAAGCAATGTAAATGCGAAAGTTGAATAAGAAAAAAATGAGAATCCAGTGAGAAGAAAATAGATAAGAAAATGTAAGAATAAAACTAAATTATGAGAGAAGGCTAAGGAATGGGAAGTGAAGGGGAATGGATGTTGTCCTTCCCCCTACCCTTAATCTCTACCTATTTTCTCCTTTACTCTCATTCTCTAGGGGTATTTTGGCCAAGGAGAGAAGGATGCACTAAGAGCATCAACTGCATTGTAACCAAATATTACAAGAATGAAAATATTGAGCCCCATTCGAAGATGGTTTTACCATTTGGGTTTCCAGTGTAAAACTTATGAGTTCATGGCGATTGCTTGCATTCGATTTCATTATGTTGAACTATGAGTTTGTTGTTTACCTCATTTATGAGATGAGATATCGATTCCCATGTGTATTAAATTGCTATATTTAATGGGATTCTAATGGAAATGAGGAAAGACAACTTCTATAGAATATCCATTTTCCATTCCCCGTTGAAGTCTAAGATCGATGGATATTAAAAATTTCTATTACAAATGTGTAGGAAGTTTTTGAATTTGTTTTTATGGTTTTTATATAATTTCATCTCTCCTACATACTACAATCACTCTCTTTGATCTAAGATACATTTCCTAGGTGAATCTCTACATCGATGGGACATTTTCCAATAGTTGGGATAATTTCCCACTTACTTGGAAAATTTTACTTTGTGCCTGGGAATGTTCACATCTCTCTAGGTGTCTATATTAATTGTTGAGTTGAATTTACATTTCCTTGGTCATAATGCAATTGCCTAGGACATTTTCCACTTACCTAAGATATTTACCCTCGTTCCTGAGCAAGTTTACATCACCACGGGAATTTTACTTTGTGCATAGGAAAGTTTACATCACCTTGGGAATTGTAGTTTGTGCATGGGAGAGTTTACATTTCCCCGAGGAGTTTTATTCTATGGTTGGTCAACTGCACATCTTCTTGGTCAATTAGATTCCTCTCCAAGCCAATTGGATCATACTAGTTGATTTATTTAATATGGGTGATTTAATTTGTGTTTCTAAGATGAATTTCTTTTTTTGAGTGGATATTTTACTTCCCTAGTTGAATTACCTCTTCCTTAATCTATTCAATTCATTTTCCCAATCGACTTTACCTAATCTTGGTCAATTGTATCTATTTGAGTCAATTTGAATTAGCTGGGAGCTTTATTTCACCCACGTGGTCATACAACATTCATGCAGGCTTTACATGCTTGAAGTGAGTTGTTCTTTTCTCCTTGGGTCAACTTCATCTCACTCTGGTTGATTTTGTTTGCTAGTCGATTTTTTTGAACTGTCGGTCAACTTGGTTCTTTGCCGGTTTATTTTTCTTATCTTATGGCCGATTAGATCTCCCTTGGTTGAATTATATATGGTTGTGTGCAAAAAGTTGGTGGATGAAAAAGTGGCAAGGGGGTCAGCAGGAACGTGCACTTGTAGGAATGCATGTGCATTCCTAGGAACATGCATGCATTCCTAATGTTAGAGGTTCAAAAAACCCCAACCCTCCACTCAGCGTGCCACATAGGTACGTTGATAGGAACACGTGCACGTTCTTAGGAACATGTGCATGTTCTTAAGAACACATGCACATCATTAGGAATGTGTGTGTGTTCTTAAGAATGCACATGCATTACTACTATGCCCTCTTTTAAAGGAACGTGGGTGCGAATTGTGCCCATTTTCACAAACCGCACCTCGCTTTTTCCTTTCATTGAGATAGAGAGGAGAAAAGTAGCAAGCAAAGAATCAAGAGATCCTCCCACCATGTCCAACTCAAGATAGGTATGCTTGAATTTTCCTCCCACTCTAGTTATTTTTTAGTTTTATTCAATTAATTTAATATTTTCTAAAAGAATCTAAAGTATAACCACTTCTAATCTTCTAGACAAATCCCATATAGAAAATTCATAGAGAGTCACCTCTTTCATTGCCTAACATTTCCCCTCTAAAATAATGATAGAGAATTTACAAGAAAATGAGAAGTGGAGGGGGACATTTTGGATCTATTCCTCCTTTAATATCAACCTCCAATATGCCCAACATACTTTGTAGCTTAAAAAACTCTTGCTAGGAAATTTTATGCCTCATTTCAATTAAATTTTGTCTTATAAAACCATTTGGAACCTATAACATTTATTCATTTAGTACATGCCACAAGTTAACATGTTTGGTTCTTCATCATTCCATCATATTCTACATTCATGGGTTGTTTCTAATCTTTCTTTCCTCTAGTTTCCTCAAATGAAATTTGTGTTTGTAATACCTTTGTCATAAGTGCTCTTCCATATCTTATATTTTGTTGTTCACAAATTTCACTAATACTCTTCATTTTTTGTCTAGTAGGAGGACATCATTATGTTGTATGCCTCTCTTGACTTTTTTAATTTATTAAAATATGTATTTTCATGTTTATTGTAATTTTCTATTTTAATTAAAAAAATGACCTAATTTATATGTCATGCCTTATTAAATTGCAACAAATATTATTAATATGGAGCCCAAAGACAATGAAAACCGTAGACAAGCAGACCAAGGCCCAAATTACCCCAACCCACCACAACCACCAAATATAAACAAACAAATTGATGAGGGGTTGGCCACATTGAGGTCTCTTGTCCATGAATTAAGGGGCACAAGAGAACCTAGAAGATTGTCCTTAACCACTTCATTAGACGTCATTGTATCGTCCATTGCAAGTTCCCAAGGGAAATTAACTACTATTTCAAAGTACAAGTATAGAATGTTCGAGTTTTATAGGACTAGACTAGATAGAAACCAAGTTAGAGACTTGGGTATTTCAAAGAAAGAGTTGATGTCTCTTTTTATTGATCCTCGATTTAGAAAAGAACCACCTGTCACCAAGAAACGCATTTGTATTGGTTGGTGCATCCAACAACAAATTATTCAAAATTGGATGGATAGGTGGTTCATGGTCTTTGATAAACCTCCCTGCAATAACAGGGAGGTGCCTTTATATTTTTGAGAAAATTATGGGAAAAATTTGTTTTGGGTCACCATGTGAACTACTTAGACATTGGTGATTTCCATGTGGTGGGTATAGGTTCTACACAGGACTGAGACCATGCTAATATTGATCCCATTTTAGTTCCTCTCCCCCTAAGGTGAAGGTCTAACACCCCTTCCCAACATCCTCCCATTGGAGAGGGATTGCAATAGGAACAGGGATCTCTATCAACATTGACTTAGAGTTTAGTGAAACATGGTAGTTATGTTTCACTATATCGGTAGGAGGTTCCTACTAGTGACAATGACAAAGGGGTTGGACCTTCAACCCCTACAATAGAGGGCAGGGAGGAGAGGGAACCTGGACAAAGAAGTCATTCATGTGAGACTCATAGAAGCTCAAGTTGCAGTAATACTTGTTATGGGACTATGGAGGCCAGTGGACACTAGAGCTTCATGGAAGAGGTTAGTATCTTAACTATCTCTATGTTCTTCATCTTTATATATTTATACAGTATTTTTTGTATTTATTTCAATATTTTATTGTATGATTTTTTGCAGTTGCTACGCTCGTATAACAAGCCCTCTATAATGATAGAGGCATCAGTTTTTGTCTCCACCATTGATGCATCAATAGAGAAAACTTTCTCATTTGGTGTGCCCCATAAACAGGTATGTGTCACATTTGATAAATTCACCATAGTGATTTCTTTATTTTTTGGTATCCTCAAATTTATAATGTTCTTGTGTTTCTATAGGTTGCAGTACCAGGGAGTGTCGAGCAATGTCCACTTGGGATGGAAAAGTCACCTACTTCATAGGTATCATTTGTTGAGTTAAATATCGTTTAAATATCAAATTTGTGTATTTATGTTGTTGAATTTGACTGTTTGGTACTAATAAAAATATTATTAATATGTATGCAGGATGTTGATATTTTCTCCAATTATAGTAGTAGTCCAGTCCTTGGGAAGTCAACCACGATATTTGGTTTACCTATTTCCAGGCCAAGCCATATTCCATCAATAGTGTAAGCCATGGGGGTTTATTGCCTCCCACCCCCACCATATTTCTTATTCCATGCATCCTTAGTGGTTGCACCCATAGGCCATTCATTCACACAACCTCTTCCATCACATCCATCCACAGTGGATGCACCTGTATGCCACGCACCCCACCACCATTTTCATATGTGCCATCCATCGAGGATGCCATAGTAGATGTTGCCTCGGAGCAGGTTGTACATTTGAGTGCTCTAGCTACTAACGAATCTCCATGCTTGAGATATTCATGGTGAGATAATGTGTTGAAGATCATTTTTTATGTATCATGAATGGAATTGATTTTATGCATATTTGTTTAAATTTCATGATTTGATCCTTGTAACTGATGTAAGGTGGAATCCCTAAGGGATTAGGGTTGTGGAGGAGGGTAACACCCTCATGATTTTCAGTACCATTTGTGGTGAGTTTTCTTATGTTGAATTACAAAGTATCATTTTGTAAGTCTTTTAATTCATTGTGGAAAAAAATTATAACAATGTTTTTCCTTTGTGCACTCTCCAGAGCGACAAACCATGCTTAGGTGCAAAACGACTCGAGGTGATTCTTCTATTAAAAGAAAAAACATCGATTTCCAAGATGCTCCTAAGGTTGGAGAGGGTGGAAATGGTCAATGACTAACCAATGACTGCCATTTTTTATCTAGGACACCATATGGTTGTTTTTTATGTTAGGCTCTTGCTTCCATTTTGTATATTGGGAAAATGTACCATTTTGTAAAAAATGTGCGATTCAGACAATGTTGAATACATACACAAACACACACATTTCATGGAACGTTTTTTTATGAATCTCATTGTTTTTTCATTTTATCTTGATGAATGTATGAATTTCAAAGTGTATGAATTTTATGTGTATGAATGTATGAATTTGTTTAATTTGATGAACTACTTTTTAAAGTGTTAAGGAATTCTATGTAAGTAAGAATAGTTCATTTTTTCTAAAGCGATTATAAATACTTGCATTATGCAATAACAAATCTCTTATGGTGGAAAATATTTCTAAGTGCTAAATCCATATGCAATTAATTGTTCTCAAGGACCTAAATTTTACAAAACACTAAAGTCCCATCCTAGTTAAGACTCTAGGAACCAATAATAAGAATCATGTACGCTAACATAATCACAATAGAAATAAGAGAGTTGATACCTCACATTACTCTATCCAAAATGAAGCATGATTCATTATAATGGAAATCACAACATGTTACACGGGTTTCTTAATACACAATCAACACATAAAATATGAGTGTGCAACATGAAATGAAAATATACCTCAAATTCTCCATTAATCTTTCCAAAATGTTCTACAATGTATCCCAAGAGGATATCTCCCAAATACCGAATTTCTCCACCCTTTAAAATGGAGAGAGAGAACTCTTGTTTATAGAGCGAATCTCTTATACAATAAAATATTATTATTTTCTAACTAACTCCATGACAAGTCAAATAAATATTATAATAATGGATTAGTTAAATCTCTTCTCAATCCATGGTTGACATTGTTACAACATGTGGACATTAGCCTCTCCAAAGAAATTCACCCTCGCCCAAAAATAACTTACTAGTATGCACCAAATAATGCTCATGAAGGGGACACACCACCAAAAATAGACATCAAGCCAATTAAAATTCCAAGTGTCCACATGGGATGTTCCCTCCAAGAATGTGCATCCATGTAAATACTCAACATGTGTGAATTCCAAGGTAACCAACTCCATGGATGAATGTGCAAGATGCCAAGGGGACGGAGCATCCACAACAAGGTATGTTATCAATTCCTAGTCTTGACTTGCCTTTCTTGCCTAGCCTTTCCTTGCCTTTGCCTTGTCTTCCCTTCCCTTACCTTTCCTTTTCTTTACGTGTCTTTCCTTTCCTTCCCATTGTTGGATTACTAAGAGGGGGGGTGAATCAGTAATAGCGTAATTATAATCTGTTTTCTTCAAATAATCCAAGTGTTATATCAATGTAGAATTATTATCCAATAATGAAAAATAAGAAATGAACAATCACACACATACACAAAACACCATTGTTTTACGTGGAAACCCAAATCGGGAGAAAACCACTGAATTTTTTTTCTTATATGTCTTGAAGAATTACATTCATTGGAAGCACTGACTTTGTTTTCTAGCTGCAACTGGAAGGAGGCTCCAACCCCCTAGTTTCTCAGGCTACAACCTGAGGGAAGCACCGACTCCCCAATTCTCTGGCTACAACCAGAAAGAGGCTACAACCAATTATGTTCTCCGAATACAACCAGAAGGTGGCTACAACCACCTGTCCTTGCCCCGTCCAATCGCCCTGAAGTAGAAGTAGAATGATGGGACCATTGTCACACTATAACTATGAGATATATCGCTGTAAACATGTACCAATAAACCTGAACCATGCATCAACCATGCATCAACCTGTACCTCAACGTTTACCTCAACCTGTAATCAACCTATACCATAAACAAGTGCATCAACCATGCACCAACCTGTACCAAACAATATGTAATCAACCTATACCATAAACAAGTGCTACCAACCATGTACCAAGTATGTACCAATCATGTGTCAACTACTCATCAACTATGACTCATCAATATGTACCAACATCATCAACTATACACCTCATATATGTGCCAACTCATCAACTACTTGTCTCAACCATGTACCCAACTTGTAAATCAACCAAAAGACCTCATCATTTTCATCATCCAAATATGATTTATAACTTTGTAATAGACCTAGTTTATATGATCACATACCTGCAAACCATCCTTAACTTTAAACAACAAGAGACTAGCATTTACATCAAACTTTTCTTTAGTGTCACATGACTAGCTTTGGATTAGTCAACAACCCTAACTTGAAATAATCATAACTTTGTACCTATAATGAATAAAGATATGAAACTGATACACAATGTTATTCATTGTGTTTTATGAAATTCCTCCAGGTTTCACTACTTGGAACCTCTCAAAAAAGTACTTATAGAAAAAATGGAATACCTTGTTGAATTCTGGCTTATTCTAGAGAGAAAACGTGTAGAGAGTGAACCACAAGGAATATTTTTTGAATCGATCTGAAACTATTACACAACATACTACAGACTGTATTTCATGTAGGATAATCATAAGAAGCTAACCAAGCAAGCATGAAGGCGGAAGACAACTGGAGGAGCGCAACACACATTTTTCACATTTTGAAATGTTTTCTTTTGGAAAATTAATGAGCAGATATTAATGTAGTAGTTAAAGGAAGCGTACATGCATGTTGTAAACAGATCTTGAGCGGTTTTCTCTCATCTGTAGAATGTAAAGGAATTTATACGTAATTAATGAAAGTAGGTAGATTTGAATTCATAGATTAGACAGTTTAGAGAGTAGGAGGAAAAACAGATATAGACACCCTCACCCTCGTATCGTTGTAGCATTAAGATCATTAGCACAGAAAAGAAAAAGAGAGCCATAGCAGAGAGTTGTAGAGAAGAACCCATGTAAAGGAGTACTTGAGTTAATATATGAAGCTTTGACTCAGATTTCATGGTGTTATGATGTTTGTTGTTTACATATGCTGAATGGTATGCTTACAGTTCTTTTATTCTCTCTGTTATGCCTTTGTTGTTATTTTGTGTTGAATGTATGAAGTCTGAGAGAGAAGAATGAGTTTCAATTGTTTCTCTTCCTGAGAGAGTTCCTGCAAGGAGTGAATTGAAACATCTGCAAGGTGTGCATTGACAAGGCTTCTGAGTTTTATCTCAGAAAACTCAGGAAGGATATCATTACTCTCATTCCAGCAGAAGTGCAGGTGAAGCACAGAAGTCGTGCAAGGTGTGCGCAGGCTAGTTGAAGCCTTAGAATTTATCAACTAAGGTTGAAGAGTGAAATATTGTTGTTGCCGAGAGTGCACAGAGTCAAAGAATAAAATACACAGAAGTATTTGAAAGATTTCCGCAAAGAGTGCATGCAAGGAGTCCTTTCAAGAATTGAGGTTGCAATAGAAAGATCAGGAGGGTCGGTGCCTTTGAAGTATTCAAAGGAAGAGGGGGAGTTGAATCATCGCACAGAAGTTAAGTCCCAGATAAATGACATCGAGTCAATTTGGGCCAGAGATTTAGAGGAAGGAATCAAACGGTCAGAATTCTCAGTGGAGAATTTGCGAAGTTGCGGGGACCGTAGAATCCAGTAAAGTTGCAGGGTGGTTAGGAGTTGGACGAACCCACCACTCTAGTGTCAAGAATCAACGAAGACCATTGATCATGGTTAGTTCAGGCCATTGGATCATTCTTTCGAACTCGGGGTTTGTGAGTTCGGAGGGTAGACCAAATCCTTTGGTTGCGCGAACTCCCGAGTAGCAAGAAGTAGGAATAACCATTGGATCAGAACCTCTTTTCCATATCACGTATCAGGGTTTCGGAGGTTGGGAGGAATCATTTTCGACTACAGAAGTCGTGAAGGGTCGAGGGCCGAGGTCTCGGGTGAACACGTGGTGTGTCCATCAAGTGGGCATCACGTGGTTGACAGGTGGACACTCATTGCCTGGGAGGGGGTCAACACCCTGTTGACTTCTCATGCTTCGCGTTCTCTTAAGAAAGGAGCACAAAGGCTCAACAAACCAACTCGCAAAGTTGTGAACCACGAGAAGTACTGAAGGAGTCAAATCTTCTCTGACTTTCGCGTCTGAGAGTCTCGTAAAAGAAGGGCCTGGAGGTTCAACCCTTTAACTTGCGAACTCGCGAGTTGTGAGTGAGGTTAGTACTTATCTCTAGCTGGCAGTTACTCATGGAGGGCGCTAACAAGGAGGAGCCATATCCCATTGCATGTCGGGTATTGACGTTTAGTGAAGAAAAGTTGAGGGTCTTTGACCTGCAAGCACGCAAGTTGTGAAAGGAATTTGCGCAAGGACTAGGTCGTGCTCATATGGAAGTGTAAGGCTCGCACCTGGAGTTAAGGTGGATAGGGTGGGTTTTTCAGGAAGGACCTATGGATAAACTCTTGTGTGTGTGAGAATTTCTCATAGGGAAATTGAAGAGTCAATCTGACTCAGAGGAGAATTAGAATGATCCTGTGCGGATCTCAGCCCGAGGGTTGGGGGTACGCACCAATTGTGGTATCAGAGCCCAAAACAAGTTCTTTTCTTTCTATAGTAGAGAAAACAGGGAAACATTTTATAGCCATGCCGTCGAGAAGAAGAGACAAGCTAATGCCAATGCCTAATCCAGCAAGAGAAAGAGAAATACGTGAGTTACGTGCCAGGCTTGATGCCATGGAGACAACATAGAGGCGCACAGTTGACACTGGGGATATCAGCGAAGCTGAAAGTGAAATGAAGCTGGAAACGAAGGAGAAGAAGTTGCAGTCGAAGATGTTGTGAATGAACGCCTATTCAGGGTTGTTGCAAGGATAGGTGCTAGAGAAAAAATGGAAATTCCCATGTATGAGGGGAACTTGGATGTTGAAGAGCTTCTAGACTGGATTAGAGCTCTAGACAAATACTTCGACTATGAGGATGTCAAGGAAGACAAGAAGGTCAAACATGCCGTCACTAGACTTAAAGTGCATGCAGCACTATGGTGGGATGAACTGCAGGCTGACATACGTTGCAAAGGCAAGCAGAAAATCAAAAGATGGGATAGAATGGTTACAAAGACGAAAGCTAAATTTATACCCAAGGATTATCAAATCACTCAGTTTTGGAGGATGCAGAATTTGAGACAGAAGTTGTTGTCAGTGAAAGAATACACTGAAGAGTTCTACAAGATAAACATCAGAGCAGGTCATCGAGAAAGCGATGATGAAAAAGTTGCCAGATACACGAATAGTTTGCGGTATGACATTCAATATGAGATGAGCATGATGACCATTCGGACTGTGGAAGATTCTTATCATATGGCTCTGAAAGTTGAAGAGAAGCTGAGCCGAAATAAAGTTCAAAGAGGCCAAGGTAGAAGTCAAGCCAGAAGAAAAACAATTACCCAAGATAGAACTCAGAAACCTAAAGAAGAGGGGAAGAAACCTCAAACTCAACATGAAAGAGGAGGAATCTCACAGAGAGGGCAGTATGTTGATAGAAATACTTTTACTCGAGCTAGAGGAAGAGGAAGAGGCAGAGGCGATGAAGTAAAATGCTTTGTCTATGGAAAAGTTGAACATAAATCCTATGAGTGTCCAGATAAGAAAAAAGATGGTGGTGAAACTCACATTGCCGAATCTCAAGGACGAAATGTTGAGGTAAAAGACACTGAGGGAGGAATATCTTTGATAATGAGGAAAGTTATCTTGAAGCTGGAGAAGGAGGTAGAGAAGCCAGCCCAAAGAAATAGTTTGTTTCAGACTGCTTGCAAAACCAAAGACAGGGTATGCAAAGTCATAGTGGACAGTGGTATCACAGACAATTTCATATCTACAAATATGGTAGAAAAGATGGAGTTGGAGACTGTTGTACATCCAAGCCCATACAGAGTTTCGTGGCTACAAAAAGGACATCAGGTAAATGTCACTAAACAGTGTTTAGTTGAATTTAAAATAGGAGGATATAAAGATGAAATATTATGTGATGTCAATCCAATGGATGTTTGTCATCTATTGCTGGGTAGACCATGGCAATATGACAGGAACGTGATTCATGATGGGAGAAAGAACACGTACACCCTGGAGAAGAATGGGAGGACGCATATGTTGTTGTCGATTAAGAACCCATAATTGAAAACAGAGGTGAGAAACACTGTACTTCTCATGAGTGGGAAGGAACTTCTTAAGGAGGTTAAGAAGAAGGAAGACACACAACTTATTGTGGTAAAAAAGACCAAGATTGTTTTGACCAGTACGAGAATAGATCATTTACCAGAAGAGATCCAGGAATTGTTGGGAGAATTTGCTGATATGGTAGTGGACGAACTACCTTGTTCGTTACCACCTATCAGGAGTATAGGCCATCATATTGATCTTATACCTGGAGCCAGTTTACCAAACAAAGCTGTGTACAGATTGACGCCGCAGGAAAATGAAGAAGTTAAGAGACGGGTATAGGACTTAATGGACAAAGGATTGATTAGAGAAAGCTTGAGTCCATGCGCTGTTCCGACAGTGCTCAACCCAAAGAAAGATGGAGGCTGGAGAATGTGTACCGACTCAAGGGAAATCAATAATATTACCATCAGATACATATTTCCATTGCCAAGGATGGACGACATGATGGATTGCTTGAGTGGAGCAAAGTTTTTTTTCAAAGATTGATTTGAAAAGCGGATATCATCAAATTCGGATGAGAGAAGGTGATGAATGGAAGACAACATTCAAGATGAATGAGGGGTTGTACGAATGGCTTGTCATGCCATTTGGTTTAACGAATGCACCTAGTACTTTCATGAGGTTGATGAAAAAAGTCCTGAAGGATTTCATAGGGAAATTCGTCATTGTATATCTTGACGATATATTAATTTTCAGCAAGACAGAAGCAAAACACGTAAAGCATTTAGCAGTGGTGATGAGAAGATTGCAGCAAGAGAAATTGCTAATAAATATGAAGAAATTGTCATTTATGAGGACATAACTCATTTATTTGGGTTTTGTTATCTCTGCAAATGAGTTGAGGATGTATCCAGAAAAGGTAGATGCAATTAAGAATTGGCCATCGCCGAAGAGTGTGTTTGAAGTTCGAAGCTTCCATTGTTTGGTTAGTTTCTACAGGAAATTCATCCGAAATTTTAGTGGAATTAGCGCACCAATGATGGATACGGTGAAGAAAAGACATAAATCTTTTCACTGGACATAAGAAGCAGAGAAGAGTTTCAACCTCCTGAAGAAGAAGATCATGGAGAAACCAATTCTGGTTTTTCCAGATTTTAGCAAGATATTCCAGGTCAAGTGTGACGTGAGTGGATTTGCAAATGGAGCGGTCTTGATCCAAGACAACAGGCCAATCGCATATTTCAATGAGAAATTGAATGAAGCAAAAATTAAGTACTCAACATATGACAAAGAATTCTATGCAGTCATACAAGCACTGAAGAAATGGAGACATTATTTGGTTCCTAAAGAGTTTGTTTTGTACAATGATAATCATGCTTTACAATTCGTGACTCAACAGGAGAAGTTGAACCAAAAACATGTTAAATGGGTTGAATTCATGCAGAATTTTACTTTTGTGATTAAGCATATTTCTGGAACTGCTAACAAAGTTGTTGATGCTTTGAGCAGGAAATGTTTGCTTATGTAGGAATTCAGAGTCAAGACTTTAGGTTTTGATAACCTCAAAGAAATGTACAAGGATGAACCAAATTTTAAGGAAGCATATGAAGCGTCTGAGAATCCAGTTCTTAGAGATAGAAGCCAGTGGACCGAATACATGATCCAGAATGGATTATTATTCATGGGAAATCAACTATGTATTCCAAAATTCTCCATGAGGGAGAATCTGCTGAAAGAAAAACACAATGGAGGATTAGTCGGACACTTCGATCATGACAAGACATTCTCAAAGTTGAATGGCTCATATTTTTGGCCAGGGCTGAGGACAGGTGTTAAGAAATTTGTAGACAGATGCAGGATTTGTCAACAAACAAAAGGGAAAAGGCAGAACAAAGGGTTATATCAACCATTACCCATACCAAAAAGGTTGTGGGATGCAGTGAGCATGGATTTTGTATTGGGAATGCCAAGAACACAGAGAGGCTATGATTCAATCTTTGTGGTAGTAGACAGATTTTCCAAGATGGCACATTTCATACCATGCCAGAAAACCAATGACGCAACTCATATTACGATCCTATTTTTCAAAGAAGTCGTCAGACTTCATGGCTTGCCAAAGAGTATTATTTATGATCGGGATACCAAGTTCATTGGACATTTCTGGAGGACTTTGTGGAAAAAGCTGGGGACAAGTTTGTCTTTTAGCTCATCATATCATCCTCAAATGGATGGGCAGACAAAAGTCGTGAACAGAAGCTTAGGAGATTTGTTGAGGAGCTTAGCGACTGAACACCATAGTCAGTGGGATCACATTCTGCCACTGGCGGAATTTGCTTATAATGATTCTCTTAATAGAAGCACAGGGCAGAGTCCATTCCAGATTGTATATGGAATGCAGCCAAGGGGAGTTTCTGAATTGAAAGATTCAGAACAGGTTGAATTCAGAAGTGCTAGTGCAGAGGACTTTGCAGAAGCAATGAAGGAGATTCACAGCCGAGTCAAGGAGCGATTGCAGAGTTCAAGTCAAGAATACAAGAGGAGAGCAGATCAACACAGGCGAGAACTTCAATTTGAAGTTGGTGATCTAATTCTTGCACGTCTGAGGAAGGAAAGGTTCCCAAGGGGAACATATAACAAACTAAAGATGAAAAATATTGGACCGTGCAAGGTCATAAGGAAATTTGGGGTAAACGCATATGAGATTGAATTACCTGATGGGATCAGAATCTCACCGATATTCAATGTTGCATATTTGTACCCTTACAGAGCTGAAGAAGTAGGAGTAGAAGAAGAACAGAAATAAATTAAGTGGACAAAACAAATGCCTGTAGCTGAAAATCCACAGATGGAAAGCATAATTGACAAGAGCGTTAGTAAAAGGACCAGGAGGAAGGAGTATTTTGAATACTTAGTCGAACGGAAAGGACATCCAGTTGAATATGCCAGTTGGGAGGATGAAGCAGAAATTCATAGGCATGGACAGACCATGCAAGAGCTCATGAACAGGAGTTCATGAAAATTTTCAAGCGAGGGAGTATGATGCAGGAGCATCGTAAGTAGCCAGCCAAGCGAGCATGAAGGCGGAAGACAACTGGAGAAGCACAATACACATTTTTCACATTTTGAAATGTTTTCTTTTGGAAAATTAATGAGCAGATATTAATGTAATAGTTAAAGGAAGCATACTTGCATGTTGTAAACAGATCTTGAGAGGTTTGCTCTCATCTGTAGAATGTAAAGGCATTTATACGTAATTAATGAAAGTAGGTAGATTTGAATTCATATATTAGACAATTTAGAGAGTAGGAGGGAAAACAGATATAGACACCCTCACCCTTGTATCATTGTAACATTATGATCATTAGCACAGAAAAGAAAAAGAGAGTTGTAGCAGAGAGTTGTAGAGAAGAACCCATGTAAAGGAGTACTTGAGTTAATATATGAAGCTTTGACTCAGATTTCATGGTGTTATGATGTTTGTTTACATATGATGAATGGTATGCTTACAGTTGTTTTATTCTCTCTCTTATGCCTTTGTTGTTATTATGTGTTGAATGTATGAAGTCTGAGAGAGAAGAATGAGTTTCAACTGTTTCTCTTCCTGAGAGAGTTCCTGCAAGGAGTGCAGTGAAACGTCTACATGGTGTGCATTGAAAAGGTTTCTGAGTTTTATCTCAGAAAGCTTAGGAAGGATACCGTTGCTCTCATTCCAGTAAAAGTGAAGGTGAAGCACATAAGCCGTGCAAGGTGTGCGCAGGCTAGTTGAAGCCTTAGAATTTATCAACTAAGGTTGAAGAGTGAAAGATTGTTGTTGTTGAGAATGCACAGAGTCGAAGAATCAAATACATAGAAGTATTTGAAAGATTGTCGCAAAGAGTGTGTGCAGGAGTCCTTTCGAGACTTGAGGTTGCAATAGAAATCTTAGGAGGGTCAGAACCTTTGAAGTATTCAAAGGAAGACGGGGAGCTGAATCATCGCACAGAAGTTAAGTCCCAGAGAAAGAATATCGAGTCAATTTGGGCTAGAGATTCAGAGGAAGGAATTGAACAGTCAGAATTCTCATTGGAGAATTCGCGAAGTTGTGGGGACCGTAGGATCCAGTAAAGCTGCAAGGTGGTTAGGAGTTGGATGAACCCACCACTCTAGTGTCAAGAATCAACGAAGACCGTGGTCAGTTCAGGCCGTTGGATCATTCTTTTGAACTCAGGGTTTGTGAGTTCAGAGGGCAGACCAAATCCTTTGGTTGCGCGAACTCCCATGTAGTGAGAAGTAGGAATAACCGTTAGATCGGAACCTCTTCGCCATATCACGTATCGGGGTTTCGGAGGTTGGGAGGAATCAGTTTCGACTGCAGAAGTCATGAAGGGTTGAGGGCTGAGGTCTCGGGTGAAAACGTGGCGCGTCCATCAAGTGGGGACCGCGTGGTTGACAGGTGGACACTCGTCACCTGGGAGGGGGTCAACACCCTGTTGACTTCTCATGCTTTGGGTTCTCATAAGAAAGAAGCACAAAGTCTCAACAAACCAACTCGCGAAGCTACAAATTGCGAGAAGTAGTGAAGGAGTCAAATCTTCTCTGACTTTCGCATCTCGAAGTCTCGTAAAAGAAGGGCCTGGAGGTTCAACCCTTCAACTCGCGAACTCACGAGTTGCGAGTGAGGTTAGTACTAAGCTCTAGCCAGCAGTTACATGTGGAGGGCGCTACCAAGGAGGAGCCATATCCCATCGCATGTCGGGTATCGACGTTTGGTGAAGAAAAGTCGAGGCTCTTCGACCTGTGAGCACGCGAGTTGCGAAAGGTGTTTGTGCAAGGACCAGGTCGTGGTCATATGGAAGTGTAAGGCTCGCACCTGGAGTTAAGGTGGACATGGCAGGTTTTTCAGGAAGGACCTGTGGATACACTCTTATGTGTGTGAGAATTTCTCGTAGGGAAATTGAAGAGTCAATCTGACTTAGAGGAGAATTAGAACGATATTGTGCAGATCTCAGCTCGAGGGTTGGGGGTATGCACCAATATTATAACCAACACATTTTTTCTTACTGAATTTGTATCTTTTAAGAATAATTTTTGATGTTTTTACCCAAAACACCTGTTTTTGACTAGTTTCAGGACTAGACACAAACCCTATTTTCCACGGAGTGTAACTCCACAAATACAACGACCCACAAGCTGAATTTTTTAACATAGATACTTAGATATGTTTTCTCAATGGAATAGAAATTTCACGATCTGAATCATTCTATAAAAAATTTTATTGTGAAAATGGTGAGATGACCTGTAAATAACATACCTTAGAAAGCATCATCAAAAGAATTTATCCTTCCTTGAATTCCGGCCTTCTTTTCTTCACCTTCCCTCAGAAATTTGTCTTAGATATCCTTTGGTTACCTCATACATCTATAGGTATTCAATATTCTCAAGTTTGCTTAAAATGAGAGAGCCTTGCCTCTTATTTATACTCTCCAAGTAGCTTCCCTAAAAACATCTTCTAGGTCACTTTGCCCACTTTCCTTATTTTAGGGTTAAACCACTTCTAATTTCTCCATTAAATTTATTATTTAAATAATTTATTTTGTATTCACTTTGAATTATAGTACACTCATCAATTCACTTTATTATTTACCTTCTAAAATCTCTTAAACCACTTTGACTACTTTGGCCTTTTGAGGCTTCTAGATGACATAAGAGGGTCCTCCAACTTCGTAAGGCCATAACTCTCAAACAGTGAGGAGTTATGTGACGTTCCACATACCACCAGAAATGGAATGACATGTAATATCCATATCAAATATTATTACCTGCAAATATATCAAAACTCATACCATTATCGATCAAACAAAGTTGGGTCCATTACCCAAACCTGGGTTCTCCAACTTCTCATGGCCATAAATCTCTAACCGTGAGGAGTTATGTGACGTTCCACATACCACCAGAAATAGCATGACAAGCACTATCCATCTAGGATAGTTTCAATGACAAATTTACTGACCAAACTTTCTAGTATGTGAGAGTGTGAGAGCGAGAGAGAGGAAGAAAAAGAGGAGAAATACAGAGAGAGAGTGTGTGAGAGTGTGGGAGGGAGAGAGAGGAAGGCATATAGGGTGTCTATAAAGAGTGTTTGTGAGAGTGTGGGAGGGAGAGAGAAGAAGGCATAAAAGGGAAATAGAGAGTGTGTGTGAGAGTGTAAGAGGGAGAGAGAGGAAGACAAAGAGGGGTGTAGAGAGAGAGGTAAATGTAGGAGAGAGGGGTAGATGTAGGAGAGATAGAGGAGATATAGTGGTAGGGAGGGGGAAATA
>ML824403.1:0-33451 GCA_009831015.1 Picea engelmannii | reverse complement strand
GAGGTTGGAGTAATTTAGCAAAGCTTAGGAAGGGTAGGCCTCTGAGTCGCTGAAGATCAGTGTAGATAAGTGCGACTTGAAGTCGGGGAGAAACGTCACAGGTTGGCGAAGCGGCGAAGGAGTCTCGTGGAGAGACACTCTTTTCAATTCGTGGATTATACAGGGAAGAACGGATGGTCGAAATCCTCTGAGGAGATTTCGCGAAGTTCCAAGGATCGTTAGATCTTGCAGAGGTACAAGGGTGTTACGGCGAGAAGATTCTGAAGAGTTTGAAGCTCAGGGGAGGCAGAGCCGTCAAGTTAGAGTCACGGGAGTCGTCGGATCTACACGTGGTATCGTGTATTGGGGATTCGCGAGTTGAAGCCCCAAAAGTTGTGCAACAAGAACATCGATATCGCGAGACATGATATCCCTACAAGATCAGAGTCGTTCGTTGTGGAGGACGTGTGTAAGGAGATTCTCTCATCTCACGGATTCGGACATCGGAGGACAGAAAGGGAAGTCCTTCAGTTTCACGAGTGGCGAATTGGCGAGAAGGCTGAGAGCCGTCTATCTGAGGAAGACAGGTGGCGAGAGATCGAGAGATCTCGCAAACTTGGGAGTTCGCAGGGTGAGAGCCCAAACATTGGGTACTCCAAGTCACTAGGACGCGAGGTGCGAGAAGGAGGATAGCCATTGGATCCGGATTGTAGGAGGACCATTGGATCTACGCGCGGGATCGTGTACTGGGGCCTCGCAAGAAAAGACTCAAGGATTTGGGCGCGGGGATCGCGAGACTGTGAGAAGTGATATCCCGACAGCTGTAGGATAGTGTGGGACATAGCAAAGTCGGCGAGTGGAGTACAGGTGGCACAAACCATCGGAGGTTCGGCGTCTCGGGCATCAAGAGTCGACGGGAAAATTAATCGACCTCGCGAGTAGTGAAGTCGTGAGGTAGCGATATTGCGAGTATCGGCGTCTCGAGTCTCGGGAGTCGAGGAAGGAGTCATTTGATCTCGCGAGTGGTGAAATCGCAAGGGAACGAGATCGCGAGTTCGACATTTCAATGTCTCGTGTATCGAGGATTGGAAAGCCGAGCGCTCGGTGTCGCGAGTGATGAGATCACGATAAGGACAGAAGTCCCGAAAAGGTGAGAGGAAGTCAGCGTTGACCAAAACCATCGGGTCTCGGGGATTTGAGGACCCAAAGATAGATCGTAAACTCGCGAAGCGGCGAGTTCCAATTCCTCGATAAGCACAGGAAGAGGGGTCGTGCGAAGTGATCTGTGGGTGTAGATTTCCCGAAAGGGAAATAGAAGAGCCTTTGAGTTCTTCGGGCCGAAAGAGAAGAAGAAGGTCCCGAGGAAGCGGACATGCTCCGAGGGGCGCATGCTGCGTCACTTGGAGAGTATAAATAAGAGGCAAGGCTCTCTCATTTTAGACAAACTTGAGAATATCGAATACCTATAGATGTCTAAGGTAACCAAAGGATATCTAAGACAAATTTCTGAGGGAAGGTGAAGAAAAGAAGGTCGGAATTCAAGGAAGGATAAATTCTTTTGATGATGCTTTCTAAGGTATGTTATTTACAGGTCATCTCACCATTTTCGCAATAAATTTTTTTATAGAATGATTCAGACCGTGAAATTTCTATTCCATTGAGAAAACATATCCAAGTATCTATGTTAAAAAATTTAGCTTGTGGGTCGTTGTATTTGTGGAGTTACACTCCGTGGAAAATAGGGTTTGTGTCTAGTCCTGAAACTAGTCAAAAACAGGTGTTTTGGGTAAAAATGTCAAAACTTATTCATAACAGATACAAATTCAGTAAGACAAAATGTGTTGGTTATAATACTGGTGCATACCCCCAACCCTTGAGTTGAGATCCACACAAGATCGTTCTAATTCTCCTTTGAGTCAAATTGACTCTTCAATTTCCCTACGAGAAATTCTCACACACACAAGAGTGTATCCACAGGTCCTTCCAGAAAAACCTGCCATGTCCACCTTAACTCCAGGTGTGAGCCTTACACTTCCATATGACCACGACCTGGTCCTTGTGCAAACTCCTTTCACAACTCGCGTGCTCACAGGTCGAAGACCCTCGACTTTTCTTCACCAAACACCGATACCCGACATGCGATGGGATATGGCTCCTCCTTGGTAGCGCCCTCCATGTGTAACTGCCGGCTAGAGCTTAGTACTAACCTCACTCGCAACTCGTGAGTTCACGAGTTGAAGGGTTGAACCTCCAGGCCCTTCTTTTACGAGACTCCGAGACGCGAAAGTTAGAGAAGATTTGACTCCTTCAGTACTTCTCGCGGTTCGCAGCTTTGCGAGTTGGTTTGTTGAGTCTTTGTGCTTCTTTCTTATGAGAACCCAAAGCATGAGAAGTCAACAAGGTGTTGACCCCCTCCCAGGCGACGAGTGTCCACCTGTCAACCATGCAGTCCCCATATGATGGACGCGCCACGTGTTTTCCCGAGACCTTGGCCCTCAACCCTTCATGACTTTTGCAGTCGAAATTGATTCCTCCCAACCTCCGAAACCCTGATACGTGATATGGTGAAGAGGTTCTGATCCAATGGTTATTCCTACTTCTCGCTACTCGGGAGTTCACGCAACCAAATGATTTGGTCTGCCCTCCGAACTCATGAACCCTGAGTTCGAAAGAATGATCCAACTGCCCAAACTGACCACAATCGACGGTCTACGTTGATTCTTGACACTAGAGTGGTGGGTTCGTCCAACTCCTAACCACCCTGCAGCTTTATTGGATCCTACGGTCCCCACAACTTCGCGAATTCTCCACTGAAAATTCTGACTGTTCGATTCCTTCCTCTGAATCTCTGGCCCAAATTGACTCGATATTCTTTCTCTGGGACTTAACTTCTACGCGATGATTCAGCTCCCTGTCTTCCTTTGAATACTTCAAAGGTGCTGACCCTCCTGATATTTCTATTGCAACCTCAAGTCTCGAAAGGACTCTTGCACGCACTCTTTGCGGCAATCTTTCAAATACTTCTGTGTATTTGATTCTTCGACTCTATGCACTCTCGGCAACAACAGTCTTTCACTCTTCAACCTTAGTTGATAAATTCTAAGGATTCAACTAGCCTGCACACACCTTGCATGAATTATGTTCTTCACCTTCACTTCTGCTGGAATGAGAACAACGATATCCTTCCTAAGATTTCTGAGATAAAACTCAGAAACCTTGTCAATGCACACCATGCAGACGTTTCACTGCACTCCTTGCAGGAACTCTCTCAGGAAGAGAAACAATTGAAACTCATTCTTCTCTCTCAGACTTCATACATTCAACATGAAATCATACATTCAACCCATAATAACAAAAAAGGCATAAGAGAGAGAATAAAACAACTGTAAGCATACCATTCAACATATGTAAACAACAAACATCATAACACCATGAAATCTGAGTAAAAGCTTCATATATTAACTCAAGTACTCCTTTACATGGGTTCTTCTCTACAACTCTATGCTACGGCTCTCTTTTTCTTTTTTGTGCTAATGATCATAATGTTACAATGATAGAAGGGTGAGGGTGTCTATATATGTTTTCCCTCCTACCCTCTAAACTGTCTAATCTACGAATTCAAATCTACCTACTTTCATTAATTACGTATAAATGCCTTTACATTCTACAGATGAGAGCAAACCTCTCAAGATCTGTTTACAACATGCAAGTACGCTTCCTTTAACTATTACATTAATATATGCTCATTAATTTTCCAAAAGAAAACATTTCAAAATGTGAAAAATGTGTACTGCGCTCCTCCAGTTGTCTTCCGCCTTCATGCTCGCTTGGCTGGCTGCTTACGATGCTCCTACATCATACTCCCTCGCTTGAAAATTTTCATGAACTCCTGTTCATGAGCTCTTGCATGGTCTGTCCATGCCTATGAATTTATACTTCATCCTCCCAACTGGCATCTTCAACTGGATGTCCTTTTCGTTCGACTAAGTATTCAAAATACTCCTTCCTCCTGGTCCTTTTACTAATGCTCTTATCAATTATTCTTTCCATCTGTGGATTTTCAGCTACAGGCATTTGTTTTGTCCACTGAATTTCTTTCTATTCTTCTTCTACTCCTACTTCTTCAGCTCTGTAAGGGTACAAATCTGCAACATTGAATATCGGTGAGATTTCGATCCCATCACGTAATTCAATCTCATATGCATTTTCCCCAAATTTCCTTATGACCTTGCACAGTCCAATATTTTTCATCTTTAGTTTGTTATATGTTCCCCTTGGGAACCTTTCCTTCCTTAGACGCACAAGAATCAGATCACCAACTTCAAATTGAAGTTCTCGCCTGTGTTGATCTGCTCTCCTCTTGTATTCTTGACATGAACTCTGCAATCACTCCTTGACTCGGCTGTGAAGCTCCTTCATTTCTTCTGCAAATTCCTCTGCACTAGCACTCCTGAATTCAACTTGTTCTGAATCTTTCAATTCAGAAACTCCCCTTGGTTGCATTCCATATACAATCTAGAATGGACTCTACCCTGTGCTTCTGTTAAGAGAATCATTATAAGAAAATTCCGCCTATGGAAGAATGTGATCCCACTGACTATGGTGTTCAGTCACTAAGCTCCTCAACAAATCTCCTAAGCTTTTGTTCGCGACTTCTGTCTGCCCATCCATTTGAGGATGATATGCTGAGCTAAAAGACAAACTTGTCCCCAGCTTTTTCCACAAAGTCCTCCAGAAATGTCCAATGAACTTGGTATCCCGATCAGAAATGATACTCTTTGGCAAGCAGTGAAGTCTGACGACTTCTTTGAAAAACAGGTTCGTAATATGAGTTGCATCATTGGTTTTCTGGCATGGTATGAAATGTGCCATCTTGGAAAATCTGTCTACTACCACAAAGATTGAATCATAGCCTCTCTTTGTTCTTGGCAGTCCCAATACAAAATCCATGCTCACTGCGTCCCACAGCCTTTTTGGTATGGGTAATGGTTGATATAACCCTTTGTTCTGCCTTTTCCCTTTTGTTTGTTGACAAATCCTGCATCTGTCCACAAATTTCTTAACATCTGTCCTTAGCCCTGGCCAAAAATATGAGCCATTCAACTTTGAGAATGTCTTGTCATGACCGAAGTGTCCGGCTAATCCTCCATTGTGTTTTTCTTTCAGGAGATTCTCCCTCATGGAGAATTTTGGAATACATAGCTGATTGCCCCTGAATAATAATCCATTCTGGATCATGTATTCGATCCACTGGCTTCTGTCTCTAAGAACTGGATTCTCAGACGCTTCGTATGCTTCCTTAAAATTTGGTTCATCCTTGTAAATTTATTCGAGGTTATCAAAACCTAAAGTCTTGACTCTGAATTCCTACATAAGCAAACATTTTCTGCTCAAAGCATCAACAACTTTGTTAGTAGTTCCAGAAATATGCTTAGTCACAAAAGTAAAATTCTGCATGAATTCAACCCATTTAACATGTTTTTGGTTCAACTTCTCCTGTTGAGTCACGAATTGTAAAGCATGATTATCACTGTACAAAACAAACTCTTTAGGAACCAAATAATGTCTCCATTTCTTTAGTGCTTGTATGACTGCATAGAATTCTTTGTCATATGTTGAGTACTTAATTTTCGCTTCATTCAGTTTCTCACTGAAATATGTGATTGGCCTGTTGTCTTGGCTCAAGACCGCTCCAATTGCAAATCCACTCGCGTCACACTTGACCTGGAATGTCTTGCTAAAATCTGGAAAAACCAGAATTGGTTTCTCCATGATCTTCTTCTTCAACAGGTTGAAACTCTTCTCTGCTTCTTATGTCCAGTGAAAAGATTTATGTCTTTTCTTCACCGTATCCATCATTGGTGCACTAATTCCACTAAAATTTTGGATGAATTTCCTGTAGAAACTAACCAAACAATGGAAGCTTCGAACTTCAAACACACTCTTCGGCGATGGCCAATTCTTAATTGCATCTACCTTTTCTGGATCCATCCTCAACTCATTTGCAGAGATAACAAAACCCAAATAAATGAGTTATGTCCTCATAAATGATGATTTCTTCATATTTATTAGGAATTTCTCTTGCTGCAATCTTCTCATCACCACAGCTAATGCTTTAAGTGTTTTGCTTCTGTCTTGCTGAAAATTAATATATCGTCAAGATATACAATGATGAATTTCCCTATGAAATCCTTCAAGACTTTGTTCATCAACCTCATGAAAGTACTGGGTGCATTCGTTAAACCAAATGCCATGACAAGCCATTCGTACAACCCCTCATTCGTCTTGAATGTTGTCTTCCATTCATCACCTTCTCTCATCCGAATTTGATGATATCCGCTTTTCAAATCAATCTTTGAAAAAAAAATTTGCTCCACTCAAGCAATCCATCATGTCATCCATCCTTGGCAATGGAAATATGTATCTGATGGTAATCTTATTGATTTCCCTTGAGTCAGTACACATTCTCCAGCCTCCATCTTTCTTTGGGTTGAGCACTGTCGGAACAACGCATGGACTCAATCTTTCTCTAATCAATCCTTTGTCCATTAAGTCCTATACCTGTCTATTAACTTCTTCATTTTCCTGCGGCGTCAATCTGTACACGGCTTTGTTTGGTAAACTGGCTCCAGGTATAAGATCAATATGATGGCTTATACTCCTGATAGGTGGTAACGAGCAAGGTAGTTCGTCTACTACCATATCAGCAAATTCTCCCAGCAATTCCTGGATCTCTTCTGGTAAATCATCTATTCTCATACCGGTCAAAACAATCTTGGTCTTTTTGACCACAATAAGTTGTGTGTCTTCCTTCTTCTTAACCTCCTTAAGAAGTTCCTTCCCACTCATGAGAAGTACAGTGTTGCTCACCTCTGTTTTCAATTCTGGGTTCTTAATCGGCAGCAACATGTGCGTCCTCCCATTCTTCTCCAGGGTGTACGTGTTCTTTCTCCCATCATGAATCACATTCCTGTCATATTTCCACGGTCTACCGAGCAATAGATGACAAACATCCATGGGAATGACATCACATAATATTTCATCTTTATATCCTCCTATTTTAAATTCAACTAAACACTGTTTAGTGACATTTACCTGATGTCCTTTTTGTAGCCATGAAACTCTGTATGGGCTTGGATGTACAACAGTCTCCAACTCCATCTTTTCTACCATCTTTGTAGATATGAAATTGTCTGTGCTACCACTGTCCACTATGACTTTGCATACCCTGTCTTTGGTTTTGCAAGCAGTCCGAAACAAACTGTTTCTTTGGGATGGGTTCTCTACCTCCTTCTCTGGCATCAAGAGAACTTTCCTCATTATCAAAGATATTCCGCCCTCAGTGTCTTTTACCTCAACATTCCATCCTTGAGCTTCGGCAGTGTGAGTTTCACCACCATCTTTTTTCTTATCTGGACACCCATAGGATTTATGTCCAACTTTTCCACAGACAAAGCATTTTACTTCACCGCCTCTGCCTCTTCCTCTTCCTCTAGCTCGAGTAAAAGTATTTCTATCAACATACTGCCCTCTTCGTGAGCTTCCTCCTCTCTCATGTTGAGTTTGAGGTTTCTTCCCCTCTTCTTTAGGTTTCTGAGTTCTGTCTTGGGCAATTGTTTTGCTTCTAGCTTGACTTCTACCTTGGCCTCTTTGACCTTTATTTCGGCTCAGCTTCTCTTCAGCTTTCAGAGCCATATGATAAGCATCTTCCAAAGTCTGAATGGTCATCATGCTCATCTCATATTGAATGTCATACCGCAGACCATTCATGTATCTGACAACTTTTTCATCATCGCTTTCCCGATGACCTGCTCTGATGTTTATCTTGTAGAACTCTTCAGTGTATTCTTTCACTGACAACAACTTCTGTCTCAAATTCTGCATCCTCCGAAACTGAGTGATTTGATAATCCTTGGGTATAAATTTATCTTTCATCTTTGTAACCATTCTATCCCATCTTTTGATTTTCCGCTTGCCCTTGCAACGTCTGTCAGCCTGCAGTTCATCCCACCATAGTGCTGCATGCCCTTTAAGTCTAGTGACAGCATGTTTGACCTTCTTGTCTTCCTTGACATCCTCATAGTCGAAGTATTTGTCTAGAGCTCTAATCCAGTCTAGAAGCTCTTCAACATCCAAGTTCCCCTCATACATGGGAATCTCCATTTTTGCTCTAGCACCTATCCTTGCAACAGCCCTGAATAGGCGTTCATTCGCAACATCTTCGACTGCAACTTATTCTCCTTCGTTTCCAGCTTCATTTTCACTTTCAACTTCACTGATATCCCCAGCATCAACTGTGCGCCTCTATGTTGTCTCCATGGCATCAAGCCTGGCACGTAACTCACGCATTTCTCTTTCTCTTGTTGGATCAGGCATTGGCATTGGCCTGTCTCTTCTTCTCGACGGCATGGCTATAAAATGTTTCCCTGTTTTCTCTGCTACAAAAAGCAAAGAACTTGTTCTGGGCTTTGATACCACAATTGGTGCGTACCCCCAACCCTCGGGCTGAGATCCGCATAGGATCATTCTAATTCTCCTCTGAGTCGGATTGACTCTTCAATTTCCCTAAGAGAAATTCTCACACACACAAGAGTTTATCCATAGGTCCTTCCTGAAAAACCCGTCCTGTCCACCTTAACTCCAGGTGCAAGCCTTACACTTCCATACGACCACGACCTAGTCCTTGCACAAACGCCTTTCGCAACTCGCGTGCTCGCAGGTCGAAGACCCTCGAATTTTCTTCACCAAACGTCGATACCCAACATGCGATGGGATATGGCTCCTCCTTGTTAGCGCCCTCCATGCGTAACCGCCAGCTAGAGATAAGTACTAACCTCACTCGCAACTCACGAGTTCGCAAGTTAAAGGGTTGAACCTCCAGGCCCTTCTTTTACGAGACTCTCAGACGCAAAAGTCAGAGAAGATTTAACTCCTTCAGTACTTCTCGATGTTCGCAACTTCGCGAGTTGGTTTGTTGAGCCTTTGTGCTCCTTTCTTAAGAGAACCCGAAGCATGAGAAGTCAACAGGGTGTTGACCCCCTCCCAAGCGACGAGTGTCCACCTGTCAACCACGTGATCCCCACTTGATGGACGTACCACGTGCTTGCCCGAGACCTCGGCCCTCGACCCTTCACAACTTCTGCAGTCGAAAATGATTCCTCCCAACCTCCGAAACCCTGATACGCGATATGGCAAAGAGGTTCCGATCCAACGATTATTCCTACTTCTTGCTACTTGAGAGTTCGCGCAACCAAAGGATTTGGTCTACCCTCCGAACTCACAAACCTCGAGTTCGAAAGAATGATCCAACGGCCCGAACTAACCACGATCAATGGTCTTCATTGATTCTTGACACTAGAGTGGTGGGTTCATCCAACTCCTAACCACCCTGCAACTTTATTGGATTCTACGGTCCCCGCAACTTCGTGAATTCTCCACTAAGAATTCTGACCGTTTGATTCCTTCCTCTAAATCTCTGGCCCAAATTGACTCGACGTTATTTCTCTGGAACTTAACTTCTGCATGATGATTCAACTCCCCGTCTTCCTTTGAATACTTCAAAGGCGCTGACCCTCCCGATCTTTCTATTGCAACCTCAATTCTTGAAAGGACTCCTTGCATCCACTCTTGGCGGCAATCTTTCAAATACTTATGTGTATTTGATTCTTTGACTCTGTGCACTCTTGGCAACAACAGTCTTTCACTCTTCAACCTTAGTTGATAAATTCTAAGGCTTCAACTAGCCTGCACACACCTTGCATGACTTCTGTGCTTCACCTGCACTTCTGCTGGAATGAGAACAATGATATCCTTCCTGAGTTTTCTGAGATAAAACTCAGAACCCTTGTCAATGCACATCTTGCAAACGTTTCATTGCACTTCTTGCAGGAACTCTCTCAGGAAGAGAAACAATTGAAACTCATTCTTCTCTCTCAGACTTCATACATTCAACATGAAATCATACATTCAACACAAAATAACAACAAAGGCATAACAGAGAGAATAAAACAACTGTAAGCATACCATTCATCATATGTAAGCAACAAATATCATAACACCATGAAATCTGAGTCAAAGCTTCATATATTAACTCAAGTACTCCTTTACATGGGTTCTTCTCTACAACTCTCGGCTACGACTCTCTTTTTCTTTTCTGTGCTAATGATCATAATGTTATAATGATACAAGGGTGAGGGTGTCTATATCCGTTTTCCCTCCTACTCTCTAAACTGTCTAATCTATGAATTCAAATCTACCTACTTTCATTAATTACGTATAAATGCCTTTACATTCTACAGATGAGAGCAAACCGCTCAAGATCTGTTTACAACATGCATGTACGCTTCCTTTAACTACTACATTAATATATGCTCATTAATTTTCCAAAAGAAAACATTTCAAAATGTGAAAAATGTGTGTTGCGCTCCTCCAGCTGTCTTCCGCCTTCATGCTTGCTTGGTTGGCTTCTTATGATGCTCCTACATCAAATACAATCTGTAGTATGTTGTGTAATAGTTTCAGATCGATTCAACAAATATTCCTTGTGGTTCACTCTCTACATGTTTGCTCTCTAGAATAAGCCAGAATTCAACAAGGTATGCCTTTTTTTCTATAAGTACTTTTTTGAGAGGTTCCAAGTAGTGAAACCTGGAGGAATTTCATAAAACACAATGAAAAACATTGTGTATCAGTTTCATATCTTTATTCATTACAGGTACAAAGTTATGATTATTTCAAGTTAGGGTTGTTGACTAATCCAAAGCTAGTCATGTGAGACTAAAGAAAAGTTTGATGTAAATGCTAGTCTCTTGTTGTTTAAGGTTAAGGACGGTTTGCAGGTATGTGATCATATAAACCAGGTCTATTACAAATTTATAAATCATATTTGGATGATGAAAATGATGAGGTCTTTTGGTTGAGGTACAAGTTGGGTACATGGTTGAGACAAGTAATTGATGAGTTGACACATATATGAGGTGTATAGTTGATGATGTTGGTACATATTGATGAGTCATAGTTGATGAGTAGTTGACACATGATTGGTACATACTTGGTACATGGTTGGCAACACTTGTTTATGGTATAGATTAATTATAGATTGTTTGGTACAGGTTGGTGCATGGTTGATGCACTTGTTTATGGTATAGGTTGATTACAGGTTGAGGTAAACGTTGAGGTACAGGTTGATGCATGGTTGATGCATGGTTCAGGTTTATTGGTACATGTTTACAATGATATATCTCATAGTTATAGTGTGACAGTGGTCCCATCATTCTACTTCTACTTCAGGGCGATTGGACGGGGCAAGGACAGGTGGTTGTAGCCACCTTCTGGTTGTATCCGGAGAACATAATTGGTTGTAGCCAGAGAATTGGGGAGTCAGAGCTTCCCTCAGGTTGTAGCCTGAGAAACTAGGGGGTTGGATCCTCCTTCCAGTTGCAACTGGAAAACAAAGGAAGTTGGTGCTTCCAATGAATGTAATTCTTCAAGACATATAAGAAAAAACATTCGGTGGTTTTCTCCCGATTTGGGTTTCCATGTAAAACAATGGTGTTTTGTGTATGTGTGTTACTGTTCATTTCTTATTTCTCATTATTGGATAATAATTCTACATTGATGTAACACTTGGATTATTTGAAGAAAACAGATTATAATTACGCTATTACTGATTCACCCCCGCACTCAGTAATCCAACAATGGGAAGGAAAGGAAAGACAAGTAAAGAAAAGGAAAGGTAAGGGAAGGGAAGACAAGGCAAAGGCAAGGAAAGGCTAGGCAAGAAAGGCAAGTCAAGACTAGGATTTGATAACATACCTTGTTGTGGATGCTCCGTCCCCTTGGCATCTTGCACGTTCATCCATGGAGTTGGTTACCTTGGAATTCACACATGTTGAGTATTTACATGGATGCAAATTCTTGGAGGGAACATTCCATGTGGACACTTGGAATTTGAATTGGCTTGATGTCTATTTTTGGTGGTGTGTCCCCTTCATGAGCATTATTTGGTGCATACTAGTAAGTTATTTTTGGACGAGGGTGAATTTCTTTGGAGAGGCTAATGTCCACATGTTGTAACAATGCCAACCATGGATTGAGGAGAGATTTAACTAATCCATTATTATAATATTTATTTGACTTGTCATGGAGTTAGTTAGAAAATAATAATATTTTATTGTATAAGAGACTCGCTCTATAAACAAGAGTTCTCTCTCTCCATTTTAAAGGGTGGAGAAATTCGGTATTTGGGAGATATCCTCTTGGGATACATTGTAGAACATTTTGGCAAGATTAATGGAGAATTTGAGGTATATTTTCATTTCATGTTGCACACTCATATTTTATGTGTTGATTTTGTATTAAGAAACCCGTGTAACATGTTGTGATTTCCATTATAATAAATCATGCTTCATTTTGGATAGAGTAATGTGAGGTATCAACTCTCTTATTTCTATTGTGATTATGTTAGCATACATGATTCTTATTATTGGTTCCTAGAGTCTTAACTAGGATGGGACTTTAGTGTTTTGTAAAATTTAGGTCCTTGAGAACAATTAATTGCATATGGATTTAGCACGTAGAAATATTTTCCACCATAAGAGATTTGTTATTGCATAATGCAAGTATTTATAATCGCTTTAGAAAAAATGAACTATTCTTACTTACATAGAATTCCTTAACACTTTAAAAAGTAGTTGATCAAATTAAACAAATTCATACATTCATACACATAAAATTCATACACTTTGAAATTCATACATTCATCAAGATAAAATGAAAAAACAATGAGATTCATAAAAAAACGTTCCATGGAATGTGTGTGTTTGTGTATGTATTCAACATCGTATGAATCACACATTTTTTACAAAATGGTACATTTTCCCAATATACAAAATGGAAGCAAGAGCCTAACATAAAAAACAACCATATGGTGTCCTAGATAAAAAATGGCAGTCATTGGTTAGTCATTGACCATTTCCACCCTCTCCAACCTTAGGAGCATCTTGGAAATCGATGTTTTTTCTTTTAATAGAAGAATCACCTCGAGTCGTTTTGCACCTAAGCATGGTTTGTCGCTCTGGAGAGTGCACAAAGGAAAAACATTGTTATAATTTTTTTCCACAATGAATTAAAAGACTTACAAAATGATACTTTGTAATTCAACATAAGAAAACTCACCACAAATGGTACTGAAAATCATGAGGGTGTTACCCTCCTCCACAACCCTAATCCCTTAGGGATTCCACCTTACATCAGTTACAAGGATCAAATCATGAAATTTAAACAAATATGCATAAAATCAATTCCATTCATGATACATAAAAAATGATCTTCAACACATTATCTCACCATGAATATCTCAAGCATGGAGATTCGTTAGTAGCTAGAGCACTCAAATGTACAACCTGCTCCGAGGCAACATCTACTATGGCATCCTCGATGGATGGCACATATGAAAATGGTGGTGGGGTGCGTGGCATACAGGTGCATCCACTGTGGATGGATGTGATGGAAGAGGTTGTGTGAATGAATGGCCTATGGGTGCAACCACTAAGGATGCATGGAATAAGAAATATGGTGGGGGTGGGAGGCAATAAACCCCCATGGCTTACACTATTGATGGAATATGGCTTGGCCTGGAAATAGGTAAACCAAATATCGTGGTTGACTTCCCAAGGACTGGACTACTACTATAATTGGAGAAAATATCAACATCCTGCATACATATTAATAATATTTTTATTAGTACCAAACAGTCAAATTCAACAACATAAATACACAAATTTGATATTTAAACGATATTTAACTCAACAAATGATACCTATGAAGTAGGTGACTTTTCCATCCCAAGTGGACATTGCTCGACACTCCCTGGTACTGCAACCTATAGAAACACAAGAACATTATAAATTTGAGGATACCAAAAAATAAAGAAATCACTATGGTGAATTTATCAAATGTGACACATACCTGTTTATGGGGCACACCAAATGAGAAAGTTTTCTCTATTGATGCATCAATGGTGGAGACAAAAACTGATGCCTCTATCATTATAGAGGGCTTGTTATACGAGCGTAGCAACTGCAAAAAATCATACAATAAAATATTGAAATAAATACAAAAAATACTGTATAAATATATAAAGATGAAGAACATAGAGATAGTTAAGATACTAACCTCTTCCATGAAGCTCTAGTGTCCACTGGCCTCCATAGTCCCATAACAAGTATTACTGCAACTTGAGCTTCTATGAGTCTCACATGAATGACTTCTTTGTCCAGGTTCCCTCTCCTCCCTGCCCTCTATTGTAGGGGTTGAAGGTCCAACCCCTTTGTCATTGTCACTAGTAGGAACCTCCTACCGATATAGTGAAACATAACTACCATGTTTCACTAAACTCTAAGTCAATGTTGATAGAGATCCCTGTTCCTATTGCAATCCCTCTCCAATGGGAGGATGTTGGGAAGGGGTGTTAGACCTTCACCTTAGGGGGAGAGGAACTAAAATGGGATCAATATTAGCATGGTCTCAGTCCTGTGTAGAACCTATACCCACCACATGGAAATCACCAATGTCTAAGTAGTTCACATGGTGACCCAAAACAAATTTTTCCCATAATTTTCTCAAAAATATAAAGGCACCTCCCTGTTATTGCAGGGAGGTTTATCAAAGACCATGAACCACCTATCCATCCAATTTTGAATAATTTGTTGTTGGATGCACCAACCAATACAAATGCGTTTCTTGGTGACAGGTGGTTCTTTTCTAAATCGAGGATCAATAAAAAGAGACATCAACTCTTTCTTTGAAATACCCAAGTCTCTAACTTGGTTTCTATCTAGTCTAGTCCTATAAAACTCGAACATTCTATACTTGTACTTTGAAATAGTAGTTAATTTCCCTTGGGAACTTGCAATGGACGATACAATGACGTCTAATGAAGTGGTTAAGGACAATCTTCTAGGTTCTCTTGTGCCCCTTAATTCATGGACAAGAGACCTCAATGTGGCCAACCCCTCATCAATTTGTTTGTTTATATTTGGTGGTTGTGGTGGGTTGGGGTAATTTGGGCCTTGGTCTGCTTGTCTACGGTTTTCATTGTCTTTGGGCTCCATATTAATAATATTTGTTGCAATTTAATAAGGCATGACATATAAATTAGGTCATTTTTTTAATTAAAATAGAAAATTACAATAAACATGAAAATACATATTTTAATAAATTAAAAAAGTCAAGAGAGGCATACAACATAATGATGTCCTCCTACTAGACAAAAAATGAAGAGTATTAGTGAAATTTGTGAACAACAAAATATAAGATATGGAAGAGCACTTATGACAAAGGTATTACAAACACAAATTTCATTTGAGGAAACTAGAGGAAAGAAAGATTAGAAACAACCCATGAATGTAGAATATGATGGAATGATGAAGAACCAAACATGTTAACTTGTGGCATGTACTAAATGAATAAATGTTATAGGTTCCAAATGGTTTTATAAGACAAAATTTAATTGAAATGAGGCATAAAATTTCCTAGCAAGAGTTTTTTAAGCTACAAAGTATGTTGGGCATATTGGAGGTTGATATTAAAGGAGGAATAGATCCAAAATGTCCCCCTCCACTTCTCATTTTCTTGTAAATTCTCTATCATTATTTTAGAGGGGAAATGTTAGGCAATGAAAGAGGTGACTCTCTATGAATTTTCTATATGGGATTTGTCTAGAAGATTAGAAGTGGTTATACTTTAGATTCTTTTAGAAAATATTAAATTAATTGAATAAAACTAAAAAATAACTAGAGTGGGAGGAAAATTCAAGCATACCTATCTTGAGTTGGACATGGTGGGAGGATCTCTTGATTCTTTGCTTGCTACTTTTCTCCTCTCTATCTCAATGAAAGGAAAAAGCGAGGTGCGGTTTGTGAAAATGGGCACAATTCGCACCCACGTTCCTTTAAAAGAGGGCATAGTAGTAATGCATGTGCATTCTTAAGAACACACACACATTCCTAATGATGTGCATGTGTTCTTAAGAACATGCACATGTTCCTAAGAACGTGCACGTGTTCCTATCAACGTACCTATGTGGCACGCTGAGTGGAGGGTTGGGGTTTTTTGAACCTCTAACATTAGGAATGCATGCATGTTCCTAGGAATGCACATGCATTCCTACAAGTGCACGTTCCTGCTGACCCCCTTGCCACTTTTTCATCCACCAACTTTTTGCACACAACCATATATAATTCAACCAAGGGAGATCTAATCGGCCATAAGATAAGAAAAATAAACCGGCAAAGAACCAAGTTGACCGACAGTTCAAAAAAATCGACTAGCAAACAAAATCAACCAGAGTGAGATGAAGTTGACCCAAGGAGAAAAGAACAACTCACTTCAAGCATGTAAAGCCTGCATGAATGTTGTATGACCACGTGGGTGAAATAAAGCTCCCAGCTAATTCAAATTGACTCAAATAGATACAATTGACCAAGATTAGGTAAAGTCGATTGGGAAAATGAATTGAATAGATTAAGGAAGAGGTAATTCAACTAGGGAAGTAAAATATCCACTCAAAAAAAGAAATTCATCTTAGAAACACAAATTAAATCACCCATATTAAATAAATCAACTAGTATGATCCAATTGGCTTGGAGAGGAATCTAATTGACCAAGAAGATGTGCAGTTGACCAACCATAGAATAAAACTCCTCGGGGAAATGTAAACTCTCCCATGCACAAACTACAATTCCCAAGGTGATGTAAACTTTCCTATGCACAAAGTAAAATTCCCGTGGTGATGTAAACTTGCTCAGGAACGAGGGTAAATATCTTAGGTAAGTGGAAAATGTCCTAGGCAATTGCATTATGACCAAGGAAATGTAAATTCAACTCAACAATTAATATAGACACCTAGAGAGATGTGAACATTCCCAGGCACAAAGTAAAATTTTCCAAGTAAGTGGGAAATTATCCCAACTATTGGAAAATGTCCCATCGATGTAGAGATTCACCTAGGAAATGTATCTTAGATCAAAGAGAGTGATTGTAGTATGTAGGAGAGATGAAATTATATAAAAACCATAAAAACAAATTCAAAAACTTCCTACACATTTGTAATAGAAATTTTTAATATCCATCGATCTTAGACTTCAACGGGGAATGGAAAATGGATATTCTATAGAAGTTGTCTTTCCTCATTTCCATTAGAATCCCATTAAATATAGCAATTTAATACACATGGGAATCGATATCTCATCTCATAAATGAGGTAAACAACAAACTCATAGTTCAACATAATGAAATCGAATGCAAGCAATCGCCATGAACTCATAAGTTTTACACTGGAAACCCAAATGGTAAAACCATCTTCGAATGGGGCTCAATATTTTCATTCTTGTAATATTTGGTTACAATGCAGTTGATGCTCTTAGTGCATCCTTCTCTCCTTGGCCAAAATACCCCTAGAGAATGAGAGTAAAGGAGAAAATAGGTAGAGATTAAGGGTAGGGGGAAGGACAACATCCATTCCCCTTCACTTCCCATTCCTTAGCCTTCTCTCATAATTTAGTTTTATTCTTACATTTTCTTATCTATTTTCTTCTCACTGGATTCTCATTTTTTTCTTATTCAACTTTCGCATTTACATTGCTTACAAAGTTTGTTGACCTTCATGATTTTTCAGTTTAATCTTTTAGGTACTAAGACTTACACCCATTTGTTGATTTGGATCCATTTCAAATCCCTATAGGTCGTACATTTTAGTATGAGATGCCTCATTCTCCCTGTGTCATTTTCTCATTGATTGGGTTACTTTACTCCTATACCTGACAATTCTCACTTTCTGAGTAGAGTTAATTTCATTATTGGTTGATTAATTTCTTGCCAGGGTGACTCTATTCACAAATGGGTCAATTCCCACTTGCTAGGATGACAAATCTATTTCTCATTGACAGATTGCTTTAATTAATATTCAACTAAATTCATAGCCTATTTGATCCATCTCATTACTAGTCAACTTGACTCTTTGTTGGACGATTTGACTTTTGGTTGGTGGGGTATCCTCCATAGATACTTGTTGTGAGTTAAAAAAGTGGCTTATGTGTTCACTTATCAGTGTTGGTTTGTTTATATGGTGGCAATGGAGATGATGGATAAATGTGAGAAATTGTGTGCTACCATAGATCTATATAACATGTATCTTTACCAGAAAATGATTTACTTAGAAAGAAATTCCATCTCCATTTATAATATATTTCATAACTTTTACCTCAAGCTCATATGTCTTGGTCAAGGCTAGCTAGTTTCAAATAGAGAAATCAATCTATAGTAAAAAGTTATTATGTTACTTACTTCAATAGGGATATCAACATTTCCAATAGTAGCCAACATACCAGCTTCACATTTCTTACAGAAGAATAAGAAGCAACGAGGTGTTACAAAGAAATTGGCACTCATAATTATATCTAGAGAATAATCCTTGGAGTCAAGAAGCACAACCACTTGGCACATGCCTACTTGGTTGTGGATAATAGAGGAACTTGAAATCAAAGATCTGATTTGCATACTCAATAGAAAGGGTACATGTTACTATTGCATTGATAGATAACTATTGTTTGCAGGTTAMATTGGTCATCRATATGTCATTGGTTGATATATTGTAGGCCTTACAACCATCMAAAGAAGACTGAGACAAAGCCATATATATAGGAGAGAAGAACATAGATCCTTGTACAAGACAAAGGAATAGAGACCTAGTGGCATTTTTGAAGGAAAACACTCTATACRGGAYTGAGATAGAGAACAAAAMTTTAAATTATGTAGAGGATCCATGTTCATTAAGCGAGTGGGATATAATCRCCTCATTTACAAATAAAAAAATCTTATGAAAATGATTAGTTTTAGTGGAGCAATGGACATTTGATAAATGTAGGTACATGCTATGCTTAAACAATTTGAAACAAAACTTAGTTAGTAATGACAGGTTGAGGCTACGTTCTTAAATCAAAAGTAGTTGTTGAACTTCAAAATATGAACCATATTTAAAATAATGACTTGCTTATTATGTGCACAGTTGAAATAAAATTGTCAACGAAATAGGATGACAAATAAACAAATGTATATCATTCATCAAAATGCACACATCACAATTTAAGTAGATGCTAATGTACCCTTAGGAAGATTTCTCATAGCTATGAGAATTATAAAAGTAAGCAGTTTGTATAAGGAAACGACCAACACTTGCAAGCTAGGAAAAAACCTCTTTTAGTATGGTTTGTTTAGGGATTTATTTAACAATTGTTTATAACCTTAGCTTCAAAGATGAAAAGTAATTGAAAATCAAGTTATTTGCTAAAAATTAAATTTCTAGCAATGGCAGATTATGGTGATTCATTATTTAGCATATTTATCATAGAGGAATTCCATAATCGATCAATTACTAACTCATTGTTTCCATTCATATTAAAATTGTTAGATAATTGGGGTTTTAGGAATAGAGAACGATTAATCCACTAATGCATATTTCATCTTTTCATTTGAAATGCTACCCAACCATGAATATCCTTTATCTTCCAACAATTAAGTCGTTAAATTTTATAATCGAGCACATGTATACAAAATGTCACATCACCATTTTTATCGACATTCATTGAAACCCAAAACTTATATTGAATTTGTAAAATAGTGGTATGTTTTCTATGAGGATGCAATTCAAATATTCTTAACCTATGAATCCTATAAAATCTAAATTGATATATAGTCACCAATCCACAATGGACATCAACTATATTGATTGATAGAAACCCACGTGTCATTGTGTCATTGACATTGGCCTTGTTGAGAATTCATGTATCAAAGAAACCCATGAAACCCAAAAGAAGACAACATAGACATAAGGGAAGTTTCCCAAATGGAATGCTAAGAACCTTTCTCCCTAGATCCTACCAAATTTTATTACTTTCATAATGTAGAGAACATGTTGATGAAAGTTGAATTATACTACTCATTGCAATTAAAAATGTAAATGAGAAGAAATAGCCTTTTTCTTATAACATATTGGAGAAATTTATGGGAGAAAACCAAATATTGATGTATAATATCTCTATAACATCCAATAGAAAAAAAATTATTGGAATGATATTTAGCTATAAAACAATCTTGCAGTTTGTGTCACTATATAAGTGTTGACATCCAATAAACAAAAAATTATTGTAATGATATTTAGCTATAAAAAAATCTTAAAGTTTGTGTCACTATATGAGTGTCAACTTATAGAGATGCACAACCTCACATCATAGTAATGTAAGGCATAGGCACCTCCTATTTTTTCTATACTTCCCTAATATACCTCCACATCAATGAAAACTAAGACTCCCTTAATCAATAATTGTTTCAATTTAACAATCATAAACTTGTTATTTTTTTAATGAAACCAAATCAAACATACTTAATTATTTCCAAAAACTTATTAATTTGAATATTTACATTTACTTCATTCCTATACATAAAAGACAATATAATTGTTAAATTTTATTTATAAATATATTTCTTCAACTTTTTTAAATTTTTAATTATTTTCATTTAACTTGTTATTTTATTTCGCTAACATAACCTTAAAAAAAAAAAAAAAAAATTCTACAATTTACATACATATTACATGTTGTAATATGTAATAACTACAGATTACATTAAAAAAAAAGGAAAGATTTTTTCTACCATTTACATATATCTATCATCTATCACAAATATCCATCGTGTGTATTTCATAAAATGAATTGTTATAAATCACAATTATGTTGCTAACATCTTGTGTGTTGATATTTTTCATACATTAAGCTATACATGAATCCAATTACTATTATATGTCACGGTCTTTTGAGTGTCCAAGTTTTTCCAATTAGAATAGCACACCTTTTAGGTAGATTTGTTCGTGGTACACCTGCATAATCACTTTAGATAAAATAATCCACTAAATACCATACAAACATAGCTGATGTGGGACTTTCTATCCCTCAGGTCGAAACTCTCTCAAATCATGTCCCTTGAGGGCCTTTCTTCGAAGTTTTAAGTTTCGCATGGGAATATTCATCGTCTCTCAACATCTAGCACCCACCATATACCTGACTGTAGCTTGATTGTAGATTGGGATCATTGACTCACTATATTATAGATTCGGGTCATCGCCAGAGGCTGGGCTTCTCCTATGAAGCAAATCTACAAGCGCCTAAGCCTCAGCCAAATCTACAATAATAGGGTTAAGGATGGCTGCACCAAACAACCTAACCAAAATATGGGCCAAAACGTCCAAACTTCATTGAAAACCACAGTTCGTTACAGTCAAACAAAACGTTTTAGCCCATGCCAAATTCTAATAATATGCTCTTGAATTGCCTCCCCACATGGAAATGGGCGTTATTAATGGTACTCCGGTCGATCGATCGTATTACTGTGTTGCATCGATCGATTTGTTAGAGTGAATGAATTCGCAGAATTCTTGCACGATTTATTACATGCTTGTAATTACAGCGGCGCTACTGACACTCAATCAAATCCCTAATCTAGCGAGAGGTATTAAAATCTTCCTTAGCTAACTCAAACGAAAACGCTGCGTGCAACTAAGAATTCAAGAACAAAGCCGAAGATAAACAGAAGAAACTATCATTACAACAGCCTCAAGATGCAAAATTCACAATTCACAAATTATCTCTACTAACATCACTATTGTGATTTGCATTCATTATGTAGATTTCAAGGGGAAAAAATACAGTTGTAGCAGTCCAACTGTTTTCGGGGGTTTCTTAACACCAGCAGATCTGTATAATCGATATATGTTGTCACTCTCGCCGTATCTCCCTTTTTCAGGCAAATTTACATGATAACCATCGCCATTTTCATCATATGACGCAAAGATAGAATCATAAAAAAAGAGAGCTCTCAAACACAGAGAGAAACTTTTAAGATCAGCAGTGTCTTGGCAGCTCGTTCCAAATTAGCAGATCAATCCCGTTGCCAATTAATTATTAAAATTCTTGTCTTCAGGGATGCTCTCCAACGATGGCCTCCATCCACTGTGACTGCTCATCTTCGCTACATACCACAATTCCTTTCATATGGATTATACACTGCGGTACTCTGATCACCTAATTTAGCTTGAAGCTCCACCAATAGATCCTCCATGGCCGCTGTCTTAACCAAATCATTAGACAGAAATTCTGCCAGTTCTTGCTTTCTAATTACAAGCTTAACCCTCACAACACTTCCTCCTGTGTTCTTACACGAAACCGCCGGTTTCGAGGAGCTGAAATCTTCTGCTTCTTTGCTTTCGCTTGATCTGCTTCTGCTTCTGTCTTTTCCGTTCTGTCCATCTCGGCCATACTTCTCATCGTCCCCAACGGGATGAAGGGGTTGCTCGCTTAGGCCGCCATGGGCTTCGGTGGAAATAAGTTTAGAGGTTGAAAGTGTAATACAGTTGCCCATTTAGTTAACCTCTAGCCGAATCAATTCCAATCTAGCCTCTGGTTGTCAGTCAATGGCAGCCTACTGGACAAGTGCTGGTCTGTCATATATATATATTACAAACTCCAGTCTATCCTAAGATGATAGAGCGATGTGCAACGTTTGTGGGTGTCATTCAACGTTCAAAATTGATATTGATATGCTATGTTAGTGGATGTAATTCAACGTTCAAAATTGATATTGATACGCTCTGTGCAGCGCTAGCGGGTTAATTCAACGTTAAAAATTGATATTGATACAAAATTGATATTGATATGAGAGCTCAATGAAGATGGAAAGGTATGTAAGGATTGGGAGTAGAAGAGAATAAGTATCCTTGTTTTTCTAGGGACATGTTGAATTTATTTATGTATTTAAAAATGTAATTTAAATAATATAAAATTGTGATTTATTTAGTTTTACGTAATTTTATTTAACTAAAAAAACAAAAAACAATACAGAAAAGTAAGGAATTTATTTATGCATTTAGAAATGCAATTTAAATAACATAAAATTGTGATTTATCTAGTTTTATGTAGTTTTATTTGAATTAAAAAACAAAAAACAATAACTTTTAAGAATCATTTAATCATGTACAAACCTTAACACTGGTATATTCTATGATTGTATTGTAATTCAAGTTTAAAACTGATATTAACATACTCTGCGCAGCTTATGTATTTCAACGTTCAAAAATGTTGAGGGGTTGTTTTACTATTTTATAAAATGTTTTTTTCATCAAAATCTAGCCATATAAATATGCATTAAATCACTATTTTTTGTTATTTAAAATTTAGTTTTGAATGTAGAAATGAATTCATCAAGTTGAAAAACCCTAAAACATTTTGATTATAAAAAATAACCACTCAAATTTAGAAATCTACCATTCATTCATTCATTTTTTAAAACTCATTCATTCATTTTTTAAAACGTTAAGACTACATATTGATATGAGAATTTATTGAAGATTAAAAGTCATGCAAAGACTTAGAGAAGAATAGCACAAAGTAAGTTGACGTGTGAGGTATGGCATTTATTGACAATTTCTCCAGTTGAAATGAGAACCTGGTCGTGATTTTAGGAACGATTTAATCATGTACGAAACTTCCTTCCAGTTGTTAAATGGTCATAGTTTTAATCGATTTGAAATACAGATAGTTTTAATCGATTTTAATATCATTGAATAAATATTTTTTGAATTGTCAAATTTCTGAAAATATTTTTTCAATGGACAATTGGCTTGTGAGTTATGACATTTATTGACAATTTTTCAGTTGAAACTAAAACATTGTAGTGATTGAGCCATTTAATTACCTACCAAACCTTTTTATAATCTTAACCAACTTGAAATTTCTTTTAATCATGTAAGAAATTTCTTTATCCATGAAATAACAGAAACTTTCTTAGAGTCGTGAGAATGTCGGAGTCATAGTTTTAAGACGACAAGAAGAGAAACTTCGTTAGGGTTATGAGATGTAGGAGTCATGGTTTTAACAGATATAGAATTTTGACCGGGTCATGTAAAAAATTTCTTCAGAGTTGTTAAATCGCTGAAATGAGAAGTCGTAAGAGGATAGGTTGAGAAAATTTCATATTTTAATTTTAGTTTTATTGATTTGAAATTTTGATTTTATTAAGTTAGAAATTCCATTAGATATAGAATTTTGACTTGGTTATGTAAGAAATTTGTTTAGAGTTCCTTGTACGAAAAGTTATAAGAAGAGAAACTTCAAAAAAAATAAAATTATGCTTTTATTAATTTGGAATTTTGATTTTATTAAATTAGAAATTTTATTAAAATTGTAAAATAGATCAAAATAAAATTAAAATTTTTAATTTTAATTAACATAAAAATTTTAATTAATTTTTATAAATAAATCATAATTTCAATTAATTCCAAATTTTTATAAATAAAAAAATAAAATTCATTATTTAAATTATATTTTTTATTTTAATTTTTATTTTATAATGCATGAAATTTTTTCCATATAAATTTAAAAAAATTTAAAAAAACATAGAATATACATCTTACCATCATTCAACAGAGCCATAACTAGTGCCAATCAACCTATTCCAGTTTCTCATTTCCTTCCTCAAAAATCGCTATACATGTCGATACAGCTGCATATTCTGCTATGTACAAAAAATAACAAAGGCTTAAAGCCGGAGTTCCATTGCTTCAGTTTCAGTGCTTCAAGTCAATAAAATATAGTTCTAATTAATTTGAAAGTTTGATTTTTTAAGTTGTTATTATAGTGGAGCAGGTTATATTATAATTGTTTATTTTGATTAGTTTGCAAATATTTTTAATAAATTTTATTAAAATTGTATAAAATTTAAATATTAAATTTAATATTTTAAAAAATTTAAAATATTTTTTAACTTTTAGAATATAAATTTTTATTTTTTAATTTATTGATAAATTTGAATAGATTGATTTTATTTGTTTTTAAATATAATTACCAGAATTAAAAAATTATTTTAAAAAAATATTGAAATTGCTTAGAAAATAAATACATTTTCTCTAATATTTTTTTCCACCCTCACTTTTATATTATATATTACCAAAAAACTCAAATGTTTTAAAATTTTGTAATTATGCCTCTCCTTAACACTTTATCATTAAAAAGTCTTATGAGACATTCCAGTTATGAACGCGCCTGGTGAAATACCGGCGCTAAAATAAATCCTTATTTTATTTAATATAATTTTGTTTTTTATACTTTTTAAATTTTAAACTTTTACATTATGCAAAATATTAAAACTTTTAGTTTAAAATTTTAATATTAATTAAAAAAATATTTATGAAATATATATATAATTTTTATCAATATTTGATTTATAATTTTTAATATGTAAAAATTTATATATATAAATTTGGTGTGTTGGTTTGGTCGTAACTTTAAAAATAGATTAATATATATATATATATATATATATATATATATATATATATATATATATATATATATATATATATATTTTCAAGTGTAGTATATTTTATTATCCTATATTATTATCTAAAGATTTAAATAAATTCATTGATATGTGATACTTATTATTGTTAAGGAAGTAAAACATAGTGATTTATGTGGAAACTCAATACTATTAAAAACCAATGTCAATGATAATATGTATTCATATTATTCAAGGTAATAGCATCTCATTATAATAAGATCCATCAATTACACACACAAATTGTTAATGCAATAGTTCATACATGCACATTCCAAGTATAGCTAACCTTGACAACAATTTACCTGATATATCATGCCCTTAATTATTTCATCACCCTTTCTGCAAGCCAAGAGAAGCCAAACACCATCGCAACTTCTCTAACAAAATTGGTTTTGTAAACATGTATGCAGATTTCACTTTTGTATGACATTTTCTAGAGCCACTCCACCTAAGACAAAACGGTATTTAATAGAAATATGCTTCATCTTACTGTGATAAGTTGGATTGCTAGCCAAATGAATAACACTTTGACTATCGCAAAATACTTTCACCTTGTCCCGCATCCTTCTAAACTCACATTTTGAAGCTTTGACATCCAACTAACAGGTCCTCTTGCAAGAGTGAAGCTATATCTTGAAGTGGATCTCCTTTTTTCCAAGTCACCTACAAAATCTGAATCTACATAACCATAAACTAAATCACTGGAACCATCATAGTTGATAGAATAATTATTTGTGACTCTAAGATAACAAAGCACCCATTTCATTGTTGCCCAATGCTCTTTACTTGGATTTGTCATGTATCTACTGACAACACCAACAACATGTGAAATATCTGGTGTAGTACTCACCATCGCATACATCAAACTTCCCACTGCATTATCATATGGTACACTAGACATATAATCATTTTCTTCATCATTACTAGGACATAAACTTGAAGAAATCTTGAAATGGGAAGCCAAATCGATTTTTATGGGTCTCACATCATTCATATAGAATCTCATAAGTATTTTCTCCACATACTTTTGTTGTGGTAACCACAACTTACCATTTTTCTTGTCTCTGTGTATCTCCATGCCTAAGATTTGCTTCGATGCTCCTAGATCCTTCATATCAAACGCCCTAGCCAACTAAGCCTTGATTTGGACCATGCTATTTTTTGCCACAACCATATCCTCAACATATAACACCAAAATAATGAACATGTCATTTTTCAATATTTTAAAATAAACACAATGATCATATTCACTTCTTGTAAAATTTAGATTCACCATAAAAAAAATCAAACTTCTTGTATCATTATTGTAGTTTTTAAGACATGTCAAAAATACTTAATTATTCCCAAAATTATTTGTTTAAATATTAGTATGTACTTCAATCCTACCGAGAGAAGAAATTTAATAATTATTAAATTTTATTGATGAGTGACTGCCTTCTCTTTTAATAAAATTTTAATTATTTTATTTTCACATATTTTTTTGTGCCAACATAAACAAAAGAAAAAGTGTTTCTACCTCATATATATACATCATCTCCATACAATTAAATGAATTATTATAAATCACAAATATGTTAGTAAGATAATCTCTCTTGATCATTTTTCATACATTTAAGCTTGAAATACATAAATCCAATTACTATTATATGTCGCGGTTTTAAGGGTGTCCAAGTTTTTCCAAATACAATGAATGGTTATAAGTCACAAATATATTACTAATACTAAGATTTTGTATATTATCCTTTTTCATACATTTAAGGTTATAAGTCACAAATATGTTACTAAGATATTTTGTATTGGTCTTTTTCATACATTTAAACTTGAAATACATAAATCCAATTACTATTATATGTCATGCTCTGAAGGGCGTCTAAGTTTTTCCAATTAAAATAGTATGACTAAGAGTTTGCAAATGTGGGTGCCGATGGAAGAATTAGCCCACCAGAAGTGGGTGGGAATATTGTCATCAGTTGCATAGTTCCTTAGGAGGGCGTGCATTAATGGTTCAGTTTGTGAGCAATTCGAGAAGTGGTGGGTGGCTCTGCGTTTTGAGCGGGTGAGGAATGGTGACCAATGTGACAATCCGCCAGGCCACCGAAATGAGATCCAAAGTCACTTTCCATGGTAGATTCGAGATACATTCGATTTCTGGGGCTTATACCCCATCCTCCAACTCCTCTTCTTCTTGTGGTTTGTCTATTTCATTAATGGCAATGCTATCAATAATGGAGTAGTCAAATCAAAAGAACCAAGCCAATAGGAAATCTACACAGGTCGAGGTAAGATAGTTGATACCATATTCATGAAAATGTGGCTGGCAAGGAGAAATTTTATGCTCAATGGGCTGCCATGTCAAGCATGGTCATGATGAATTCTTCATAATGTTTAAAGTTTTATTTGTAATTCTTAAAAATAAACATCAATATGATAAAGAAGTTATTTTGTTAGAATTAGTGACTCTAACAAATGGCAAGTAAAGTTTGGGAATCTAAGATAATGTTTTGACACTAACACTCAAGACCTAGAAGGCAAAGAAGGAATAGTCGAGATGAAGAGGAAAATAAGAAGTGATGGCGATAAGATGAGTATGTTCTTAATTTTGTAATGGGCTTGTATACTGGGTATATAATTGGTAACCTTTGTAAAACATTTTTGGATACTTGTGGTATCTGAATTAATGATGCATATGTGATGAAGGGGTGCATGATTGGTTGTACCCGACACCTCAAAGTTTTGGTCCAAGTTGTAAGCTTAGCCATAGGCATGTTGATTCCCCCAGTTTTGTTGTAAGCCTTGTTATTGTAAGTCATGTTATTCAGGCATACAGGTAGCAGCATAGTGCATGGTGCTTTGTAATCCCTATTGAGTCAAACCTACATGGATTAGTGTGGTATCACATGCAATTATGTCGCGTGTATCCTTCTTATGGATAGAGAGGATGTGGCATCAAGTTGTGAAATGAACCACTAGGGTAGGTACGAGGGTGTCAAGTGTAGTCATATGCTAGCTTGATGTAGAATCAAAGAACTTGTATCTTTGATTAAAGGGGGAAATGTGTTAACTTTTTAGCTCGGGAGGTACTCCGCATGTTTTGTCTTGTATGCGGATGTTACCTTAATGTTTACACTACCAAGCACTTAACTTTGCAATAGTTTTTATAAAGTTGTTTTAAGTGGTTCTTTTATTAAAGTGATTTTTTAATAAGTGTACCTTCTATTTTTAAAGTGACTTTATTTTCATAAAGCACTTATGTAATAAAGTGAAATCACATTAATATTTCAAGTGATTCATTTTGGAGGGAATGGATCATGACCCTTGATCTTGAAAAAGACAAGATTTAATCTTGGCCTTTGGATTTAGGGTTGGGGAAGGTGAAAAGACAATTTGGGGGGAAAATGTCATTTTCATATTATAAAAGAATGTATTGGGTAGTGTGCAAGACATGTCGAATGTTGAGAAGACATCAGAAGGATATTGAGAGAGATTTTTTGAGTATGCTTGAGAGAGGAAAGTGAACAACAAAGAGGGCACGTTTTTCAAGGAAGGAGGGCACAAATCCCGAGAATACGTTTCTGTGAGTTTTGGGCTGAATTATTTTTCTGTTGTGGAAGGTCATACTGTACGGATCCGTACAGTCTGTACAGTCCATACAGATTTGGAACGAAAATCGAGGCATTTTTGGGCACGATTTTTGAGGCAGATTTCAAATTTTTGGTGATTGCTTCTGGGCCGTATGGAATAGTTCGTACAACTGACTGTGGGAACATAAATCAAGGTACGAAGTAGGTCGTACGACAATACCGTTTTGGCATGGAAAATGAGGCAGAATTTGGTGGGACTGTTTTGGTGTTGTGAGGTGTTTTCCTTGGCTGGAAATGCGTATTTTGCTATTGTAATGTACTTTCCTGAAGCTGAATAATACATCTCTCTCTCTCTCTCTCTCTCTCTCTCTCTCTCTCTCTTGTTGGGTTTCCCCACATTGGGGTTTTCCCTAGCATTTGCCTAAATTTCTGAGTGTTATGGGTTGTTGTCCACTATGTTATTTCCGCTGCTATTTTTCTTAGCAATGTGTATTTATGCTTATGGAAATTTCTAAATGTGGGTTTATGCATTTATGAAGTTTATGAAGACAATTATCTCTAGGTTGCTAAGTGTTTGACAAAAATTTCATTTGTTGAGTTTTGTCATTAAAAATCTACAAAATGTGAGATGGAAAGTGTGATGGACCAAGGTATGAGTTGATGTATTGTGTAGGTGAAAAGGATTCCTAGAGAACTAGCGAGTACAATGGATGATACCCATGTATCTTAGTAGATGGATTTTTTTTTTATATGGACATCAATGGTTAGTTTTATGCAGGTACAAAAAAAAAACAAAAAAAAAAACCCATGAATTTTGAGGATGAATCCCATAGTGAAGAAAGCTTGGTCAAAGGGAAGCTAGTGACAATGATGAGGCAACAATGAAGATGGTAGCAAAAGAAGATCAAATGATGACAAACAAATGTAGGTAAACGTGTGAGTGGTGTGTTGAATAGTATGGGTTACACATTATAGTTGTAGCAAGTCTATGATGTCGTGTTCTATGTAGTGGTCCTTGAAAAGTTTGAGTGTATATAATGTATGTACCCATATCTATGTAAAATGTAAGGGGCATATTGTTGTAAGACCTGGATAGACATGCTTACCCCTTTTCCATGTATCCCTGGTGCTTTGGATAACCTATTGATATAATGTAGTAGCCTCTACGTCGGAGTTCTTTAACACTTAGGGGTGGACCATTATGTTGGTTTTAGACTTTGGGAGGTGAAGTTCAAAAGAATTAATCAAATCATAAACCTTGTTGTATTTATATAATATCTATTACATTAATTTTAAGTACAACTGACACATTGTGAATAGTGGTTCGACCTCTCTCATGAACCAACTCTGCAAGTCATTGAACTTCAACCAAATCTTGAAATCTATGATCCAGTGAAGTTCGACCTCATCAAACAACCTAACCAAATCATGGGAAAAAACGTCCAATCTTCATTAAAAAAACACAGTTGGTAACAATCAAAACGTTTTAGGCCATACCAAATTGTTATAATATCTCATCCTAATCGTTTATACTCTTGAATTGCCTCCCCACATTGATATGGTCGTTATTGTACTCCGGTCTTAAGTTGCCCCACCATGGGTGTGAACGATTTTGTGATTGGGTATTGTACACTTATTGGTATTGTACACGATTAAATAAACTCATAATTTTAGTGTCGCGATAGATTTGTTTTTAAATAGTATCAAGGGAATCCGGCATGAACTTGATTCTATTAATTAATTGGAATTTTTTTTTGTCTAATTTTTATTTTATGATGTATACAAATTTTCCACATAAATGAAATAAGAATTTAAGTCAATGACATATAGTTTTAATTAATTTAAAATTTTGATATTTTAAGTTATTATTTTGATCATAATTAAAAAAAAAAATTAAAACAATTTATATTTTGAAATTTTTCTCACGATTATGATCAAAATTTCATAAAAATATTATCAAAATTCCACTTTTTTGATATTGCAATTTTAAATTACTTAAATTACATTATTAAATACATATTAAAAATATATATATCTTAAAAAAAATATATATGTTACACCTTAATTTGTAAAATATTCAACAAATAATTTTCCCTATATTACTAAAGCTATCATAAAACTTTTAATGGTTATAACAAAATACTTTGTCACTTTCACATGTGAAGACCCCGCTAGGCATTCACTAAGGCATCTACATCAATGAAAATTATGTATGCTTTTGCATCAAGATTGATGTGAACTTTTCGTTCCATTTTTCCATCTTCTGACTTCCATGGGCATGGTTGTTCTTCACGTCATTGAAGACGAATTTAATCGACATTTTTATTACATTTGATACATTCAAATGGGATGAAAGTTTTAAAAAGTTAGGTAGGTTCTAATCCAATGATATGAAAGTTCTAGAGAGGTGAATGTTTCAAAGAGATTAGGTCGCGTTCAAAGAGAGGGATGCAAGTTTGAAATACCTGAGGTCGGAGTCCATTCCAATGGGATGAGTCTCATACTCCAAGTTCAAGTCATATCCTTTGTTTTATAGTTCAAATTTAAATCCAAAATTGAAACAAGTATATAAAAGTTTTTGTTTTTTTTCATTAACATGAAATATTTCAATAATTAAAATGTATTTACATAATTTTATTTTTTTCTAATTTTATTAATTATTATATTAAAATATATAAAAAATAAATAAATTATATCTATTCTATTTCTAACCTTTAAAATAAATAGCTAAAAATATAATTCTTTAAATAATTGAGTAATTCTTCTCACTTTTACAAATACCTAAAAATATAATTCTTTAAATAATTGAGTAATTCTTCTCACTTTTACAAATACTTACTGTTTTTTAAATGTATAAATTTAGATCTTTACAATATATTAGGTTTGGAAATAATAGAATATTAGGTTTGGACACTCAACCACTTAAAATGGATATTGGATTACAAAAACTAGAAAAACAAATCCAAGAAAAGAAAGAATCAATCCTAAGAGAAGAGGTATAGTAATCCTAGGGACAAGATTAAAGAGATACAATTAAAGGTAATGAACAATTTGGCTCTAAATAGTTCATAACTTGGATATCAAATGCATCAAAGAGGAAATAAATAAGCTCCTAGAGTGAGACCATGAGCCTAATAAAAGTGCCTTGAACCTCATTATTTTTGACATAAAGGAGAAGAAAGATGATGACACACTCACAATAGTAAAGGAAGAATTGAAAAATAAATCACAAATTGAAACAACTTTCCTCATAGAAGCAAAGAAGCTCGGAAAAATAATTGAAGTTTGGGGATGCAACATCTCTAGAGAATTATGGAGAAAGATAAAACACATGCAAAATAATTTTATAGGCAACTCGTCATCTTCTTCAATCTTCACTCTCCACGCCCTTGCATCTTCTTTAATCTTCACTCTCCACACCCTTCTCTTGGTTGTGCGGTTTCTGGGGTGAAGCTTTGGATGAAGTTGCAAACACTTTGCTTCCCAATGACCACTCAAATTGTAGTGGTGGAAAAATTTCTTGGTATTGTTGTATGGACTTCTTTTCATACTCCTCCTTTCCATGTTCCTACATGAGTTTCTTGTTGGAATGGAGAAATCATCTTCTCCTTCTTCCTTTGAAAAAATCTAGGCTTGTGGCATGTGGCTTTCTTCTCCAAGAAATATGCCTCAATATGTTCCTTCTTTCCATAGAATGACCATGCCTCTATGTACCAAAATTTGGCAAAGTTGTGGCCTTTACTGTTACAACAATGATAAACAAGGAATTTTGTGTTTGAGGAAGACCTTCTGGTCTGCTTCTTCATCTTTCCCTGGTTGATCTTCTTGATTCTTTCTCTAAGTGCAGGTGTATATTGAGTTTGTGAACTCTTCTCAGCACTACCCTCCTTCAATCCACCACAAAAAGTGTAGGTGGTAGTGGGTTTCCACCTTCACTTACTATTGTTGCTCCTTCTCCCGATGAGCATGCCAACTCTAGCATGTGTTTTTTCTTTACAAATGTAGTATTCATGGTCATGATATTTGCACTTCTTCCATTGAAGCCTAAGCCTTCATGCTTGACCCCTAATGTATCTACAATGGGTCTTAAGATGCCTTTTCTTGTTTTTCCTATCCCTTCCATCGTAGCCCATATTCCTTAATAGTTTGGAACCAATGCCTCTTATATGATTTTCAAATTCACTGGGTTTCTCTTGATAATTGTCTATGGAAGGTGAACTTGTTGGGTATGTGTTCTATTCTTTGCACGACTAGCTCTATGGAAGGTGAACTATGCGGGGGTTCAAGGGCAATGCCCCCGAGAATTTTTTTTTACTTGAGAAACGTGTCGCATGTTTGCCTCGTTTTTCATGTTGCCTTGATTTTTGTGTCCATTGTTGGGTGGTTTTTCGCCACATGGTTTTTTCCGATGGTTTTCTATTTCCAGTTAAGGAATTAAGGTTGTT
>ML824402.1:36399-55590 GCA_009831015.1 Picea engelmannii | reverse complement strand
GAACCCTAGGAAGGAGTGGTTCGGTCCCATCACGGGTCTGTCAATGTTTGTTTAACGAGTCCAGAGATAGTAAACTCGAAGGTTTTTCAAGATTATAGAGTTTGGAAAAACACTCAAAAGAGAACTCTCTCAGTTCCTTTTTCATACAATAATCCAACGAGACCGAAAAAGGGTTAAACTATCGCTTGAAGGACGCATACTTCAAATACTTTATCGAGCATGAGAATAGCAAGGTCGCTTGGCGATCTTTTCCTATTTAGAGAGTCTGAAAAGAGATTAAAGAAAACTCCAGGGGGGTTCATTTTTCGTATAACCACAGCGAGCCTGAAAAAGAGATAAAACGACGCTCAATCACATTCTCATGTTTTTTACAAGCGCAAGAACGGACAAAAGGTGCTCGAGTTTTTATGTCAAAACCATAGAAAACAATCAAAATCACACCACACCGTAGAAAAATTATGTCCATAATCACCCATGTTTTTCACCTGCAAGTCACTTCACTCATTTTCACATTAGTGATTAGGGTTAAATAATAAATAAACATAAAAAAACCCACATTTGATATAGTAAAAAGTAATTAAAATAAGTCAATAAAAAAATTTACCATATCATTTCACACTTTTACCATTGAGTTCAAAAATCCCTCATTCTACCCTCTACATTCGGTGTCGATTTCCGGGAGCTACGGGTGATCATTTGACGAGCTGTCAGCAGCATTTTGGTAAGTTCTCCATTCCTGATCTTTTCATGGTTCAAAATTATGATTTCATTGGTTAAAAGTTCAATTTTAAATTAGTTTTTTTAACCCTATTTGCATGGAGGCATTCTCACAGGTGGCCCATATGGGACCTGCGAGAATGACTCATTCTCGCAGGTGGGCCTTAAGCCACCTGCGAGAAGTTTGCATTGTGCATAGTAGGGCACCTGCGAATAGCGCAGAGCTCAAAAATTTATGCAACGTTTAGCCAATAGAAAAAATTTATTTCATGAATAAGATCATTAACCATGTTTGTATGTTTCTTATGCAGGTAAATAGCCAAAACCATGGTGCTAGAGTGGCGGGAACGAGAGCACGAGGAGGATAACGCCAATGCCAAAAACCATCCTCCCACCATAGCTGCACTAAGAGATTGTGGTCTCTTAAAATACTTCTGTATCCCGGGCATGAGAGCCCAAGTTCGATTACTAGAGTACTTAGTCCGAATGTGGGATCCGGACCAGCAATTTTTCATTGTGGGAGCTCATACATTGACTATTGACATCGAGGACATCTATTTCTTGACTGGATTATCCAGGCGTGGGTCCTATGTCAGTCTGACCGGCAGTAGAGCAGGTGGGTTAAAAATGAGCGAATATTGCAACCAGTACTACGTACCTGAGGCCGAAAGAAAGAAAGGGAAAGTGGCAATCTGGGGAGTAACTGACTTAACTCTCCACACTATTCTCTTTACCATTGCTCGGATGGCTGGAAGTGTCGCTCCACATATGGTTTTGCAGAGCTATTTCCAGTATGTCATCGAGTGTACTGAGCCCCGAGTATTTAACTGGGCTGATGCAGTATTACGCAATATCAAAAAATAGTTGACTAAGTGCAGGCGTGGAGATCTGAAACAGTTTCGATATGGATCTTTGTTAGTTTCCTTCTTCCTAGAGAGGGTCCACGTGCTTCGTCTACAGGCCGAGTGGCGCTTTCCGGGTCATAGAGATCTGAGGATGTTGCGGTGGTGTCGGCTCATGGCCCGACATGTGGCAGGACCAATCGTCATATATGACGATATTTTCTTCGACTGGTTGCAGAACCAGATGCTGATGATTGACGACTATGCCTACGTCGGGCTGGATTTCCGAGGAGATCCGGATCTAGCACTACCTGAGGACGCTCAGTGGGGAGACCTCGATAAGAAGTACACAAAATTTTTGTTTTTAAATGTTTTTGAAGTTTTATCATATTTAAATGTTTTTGTTTTATAGATTTACTTGAAGACTAACACCAAATACTTGTTGATAACACAGACGTTGGACCCTATAGACCTGCTGGCAGTTCTCCCATCCAGCGACGAGGAGAAGCAGCAATAGTATTACCATAGTATGTTGAGGATTACCAGGTCGTGGAGCAGAATTTAGAAGGTCTAATGGCAAACATTCCAGATATGACTCTGGAAGAGATTCCACGACGCGATCAGCGTCACACAGTGGGGGTTTCCGCATCTATGGATCGACTTCTCTGCAGATTTGCTAGGACATTAGTGTTTTATCATGAACGTCACCCGTGACGTCATTATGTAGAAGCTATGAGCTTCATTTTTTTATATTTTGGTCTTCGGACAAACATTTTGTAAAAACAAACTCTTTTGATCGTTATATATATACACGGCTTCTACCGGTTTACTTTACATTGTGTACATTTTAATGTGTTTGATTTATAAATGATTTAAATGTTTGTCTAATACATAATTAGCTAAAGCATCAGTTAATGTATTAAGACGTCTAGGAATATGTTGATATTCAATGTGATCAAAATACCGTTCCAAGAGGCGAATCCGCAAATATACCCTTAATAAAGTAGGACTTTGAATAGAATATACATTACTTAGTTGTAGTACTACAAGATGCGAGTCAAGTCGCACAACCAAGTGACGAATTTCGAGAGAGATAGCATCAACCAATAATTCAATAGTGGCGCTATACTCTGCGATGTTGTTGGTTGCTCGACCAAGACATACACCTCGAAAAGATATAAGTTCGTTTGTTGGGGCATATATTTCCCATGCAGCGGAAGCTAAGTTCCGAGTACTACGGCTAGCTCCATCAGCGAAGCCAATATAAGGTAGCGAATACTCCGACATCTGGCAATCAAACACAACGTCACGTAAGGGCAGAGACAAGATAATGTCAAAAGCAAACTAAAGTAATCACACACACATAGTATGATACATAAAATACAAGTACTTGTGCACAAATGACTTATGCATAGTACTTCTTCAAGTATAACCCATTTCTGGGTTCACTCAAAGGTATACCATCGTAATCAACCAGCTCATATGCTCCTTTTTCCAAAACTTTGCTAACAATGTAAGGACCACGCCACATTGGTTCAAATTTCCCAACTCCTAGGACATCTTTATCATGTTCATACAGAAGAACAAGATCACCTTCAGAGAAAACATGAGGCTTGACATGTTTTTCATACTGTGCCTTAATGTGTTTCTTTTGGGCTTCTATTACTAAAGTGGCATCACGTCGGGTCTCGTCTAATCGCATCAGATATAACAGACGTTCTTCTTCAGCAGAGGTATTGGGTAGGAGTTCTACAGCTAGCTTCAGAGAAGGTATTTCACATTCTATTGGCAGAATGGCTTCCATGCCATAAACTAATCGAAAGGGCGTAAATCCCGTAGTGGATTTAACAGATGTCCGATATGTCCACAATGCTGAGAACAACATCATGTGCCAGCTAGTTTTATGTATTCCTATCATCCGTCAAATCATAGTTATGAGAACCTTATTGATTGCTTCGACCTGGCCATTAGCCTGCGGATAATAGGGTGTTGAGCTGTCATGATGAAGACCCAACTTTTCTGTAAGTTCATACATCACATAATTCCTCTCTTCCTACTCCAAAGCACTAGCCTAACTAAATGTTGGTGTAAAAGAGCCCTAGAAAAGAGTTACTAGATAAATTTTAAGATTACGCAATGTTTTTAAGAGTTGTTGTTTACTCAAAGGTAACGGAAGTGAAACTCATGTTGTATGACTCTGACCCAAATAATGCAAGGATGATAATGAAATATGACTCTTTTCATTCCATGAATCCTAGTTATGGGAGAGAGAGAAAATTTTCCAAATCAACTCAGATACTACCATGCAATGCACAATTTCCTTTTAGATGTCAATGCAAACAATCATTTATCAATGAACAATCTCTATATGTCTTTTTCAAATACTTCAATAAACTCTTAAAATTTGATTTTTCAATGTTTTCGAAAAGACAAAAACAAAATCTTGAAAGAAAACTTGTTGTTCACTTTCCAAGAAGAACTCTTAATAATGAGAAAAGAAAATCAAATCATAAAGAATCAAACAATAACAACCCAATCAATTCTTTCAATGAAAGTAAAAAACAAAAAGCAAACCAATGAGTCTTCCTAATGCAAATGAAAAATGTTCTTTCGAACCACCAAGAAAAAGAGAAAACCGCAAGCACTTGACTCTCTACCAATCACTGGTTCTCAGCCAATCAGACACACTCAACTCCAGAAATCAGAGAAAATGAAAATGCCAATCAGAGCCAAGAAACAAAAGTCAAGCTACAAAGGGCAAGAAAAACCTTAAAACCCTAAATTTGTTCAAGCAAGCAAACTAAAGAAAGAGATATTTAAATCAATGATCCAATAAGCCAAAAATATGTAATTCAACTGATATGAGCAATTGAAAAAATCAAAACTCAATTTCAAAATTTTCGAAAATCTTGCTCGCAGGCAAGCAGTGTTACACAGTGCGAGAATATCGGATTCTCACAGGCCACCTTATAGCAAGGTGTGAGGTGTTTGCACTGGACCCTATATGTAGGGTGAGAACCTAACTGGTTCTCGCAGGATGCAGTTAAACGCAGTGCGAGAACTCCTGAAGATGTCAAAAAAAATTGAAAATGAAGGAAAATTCAAACAGGCTTCTAAACCCAGTAAGTCTATCAAGATATCCTAAAGACTCAGAGACTGACAAAACAGGAGAATAATGAAACTAAAGAAAATGGCCACAGAAAAACTCAAAAAACCATAAAGAAAAAGGGAATGTCCCCAGCGGAGTCGCCAATTTTTTTTCAGGATTAATCTGTAAGTGCGGACACAAACCGATCTCCCTAGATCCACCTGGATCTAGAACAAATCAAGACAGAATAATACTATTTCCCTAGATCTAGACTATTGAATGAACTAAGAGGCAAGGATCATGAACATACCTTATGGACACTTCCTTGGGTCTCTGTTGTTCCAAGCTTCGCTCCAATGCTCTTGTGTCGTTCAGATCAAACAGTACAAACCAATCGAAGTGAAGGCAAATCAATAGATTCAATAGCTAATCTATACATATGATCAAGGAGTTATGTAATAAAGTGACATCATCTCTATGGGAAAGGGACATATTACTGTATTGAATTAATTGAAAGTGTAACTTACAACCTGAGCCTTGATGTTGTAGATCTCCTTTCGATGGCTCCTAGCTCTGACACACACACTTGCTCATGCATGAAGAAAATCAACCACTTTTGATGACCTTGTTGGTGTCTCTAGCTGTTGTAGCATTAGTCCTTCATACATGCTTTCAATAATTCTCCAATCAATCTCTTGCTAGTTTGCTTCTAACCTTTTACATAAGCATTCCCCTCAATATATAGGAGGAAATATATTAGTTACTTGGATAGGAATGATCCCAAGATATCTGGAATGCCAGCACCTGAATAACCATTCGAATTCCAACTCATGCTTCTAGAAGATTCCCTTCTAGAAGGTTCGAGATTTTACCTTTTTCCTTCCTTTAGAAGATGTTCGCACCCTGACAGTTAGGTACAGTGCGAACCCCTCACACTCCAGCTTAATGTAGCCTGCGAGAATCAGGCATTCTCGCAGGCAGATATATAGGTAGCCTACGAACATCCCTTAAAAGTATGATTTCTGGAAGCAGACAAATGTAACTTTTCTCAGGAAAGTGTTCTTAGTGAAGAGCTTGATTTTCCATCATCATAACATCATCACGATGACCAAAATTGTGGATAACATTTATTGTCAATAACAGACCCAGGAACATTAACCTCTTTCATTTTTCACACAATTTTCATGGATTGGGAGATTCGAAAGAATCTTTGAGCCCTATGTTTTCAATTTTTGTGTTTTCCTGTTTGAGATATGTTTTTGTGACACCTGTTGCGGCCAGATGGAGATGAATTTAAAGAAAATGAGAGAGGTTTCTGTTCATAACGAGTTTATATAAAAAAAAAACCGTTCTCAGATTTTACACATCTTTTATGGTTTGAGAATTACAAATGGCATTTGGAAGCCTATTGTTCAGAATTATGCCTCCTGAAATGTAGGAAATTAGTTAAAACGTGTCATTCATTGTTTGTAATTATTTCTATTTTGGGAAAGGGGTTAGAGTTCGAATTGGTTATTTGGAAAGGACATATGGTGCTATATATTTCATGGTACAAGAGTAGATTAGGGTTAGAATGAGCAAGGGGAAGGGGGCTTTGGACCCTGAGGAATTCAGAGTGGCTATCACAATGTTCTTTTCTTCTCTATATATTTGTTCAGACTTGTGTTTCCTTATCAATGGAGATCAATTTTTATTTTTCCATTTCTATATTTCTCTGTGTACTAATATTAAAGAGTGACTGACTTACTCTTCTTCTTATTCATACAATGATTGAGTGATGTTCTTCGTTCTTTGCATTGGTGATATAGAATTTGTTAATACACAGATCTTTTACTGTGAGATGATTGTTTTAAAGTGCTAGAAGTATCTCTGAGATGTTCAGATCATAGTTTTATTTTCCTCATCCATTTATCAAGTCTATTGTCTGATCTGAAGTTGCTAATGCCACTTTGGCTGAAGGATATAGTTTAGAATGTGTACAATAGATGAATTTGATTGTCCTTATGGTCAAATCCCTGTGACATTAAAGCTTATCTTTCAAGATTAAATTTTAATTCTTTGCATGTTACCAATCTCACTTGATTACAGTCTAGGGTGAATCTTGGAGTGATAACATAAATGGCGTCATTGCCAAGGATGGATTTGAGCAGATTGAAGAGCTCCCTGGGAAGAACGATATAGATCCAGCTCTTGATGGTAGACAAGAGAGGGACACAAAAAAGTTGACTATATTATCTACCTGTTGACTCCACAATCAAAGACTCCACTTGGGAGGATCTTGTTGACAGAAAGATGACCATACGAAAGGGGATGACCAGGTATCAACTTATGAGATTTCTCCATGAACTCGTGTTTTTCTTTATTGACTCATTTCTCTCTTTCCCTTTACGTATAAAGAGGATTATCCTCTGCTTTGTCTATTCGAATGATCATAAGCCTTCCTTTATATATCCATACTTGGAAGAAGAATACCTGCCTTCTACCTGTATTGTAGATGTTGATCTTGTATCTTCACCTCAGCCTATTCATAAGGATGAGCTTTGTATTGAAATCCCTCCTGAATTTGATCACCCTTGTAACCTTGAGGAGGTTGAAAATGATTCAAAGCCTTCTCAGATCTCATCACCTTCTGCTCTTACTGTTGAACCTTTCCATCAGCTTGTTAAAACTCATATTCAGCTCACTAGTTTTCAAACTAGAATTAGAGACAAGATGTTTAAACCTTTGAGGCTGCCATATCACCTTCATCCTTATCCTCTTGATTTCTTTGAGTATCTTCCTCGTTTTTCTGGAGAGTATCATGTTACAGCTGAGAGACACTTGGGGGCCTTCGATAACTTTGTTTATCAGTTTGAGATAGTACATGATGATGTTACCATGATGTTTTTCTCCAAATCTTTGCTTGGAGATGTTGTTGTGTGGTTTAAATGTTTGGGAGTCCATTCCATTAGATATTGGATAGAGCTATGCAATGTATTTTTGAAGTGTTGAGATGAGAACAAGTCCCTTGATCAATAATTGTATGATTTTAATGCTTTGAGGAGAGGGGAAGAGGAAGCCTTGGCTGTCTTCAACAAGAGGTTTTACAGTGTTTATCATAGCATGCCAGTGGAAATCCGACCTTCAGAGACTATTGCCATGGTATACTAAGTTATGGCTCAGTATTCAGAGCATGTCCTTCTCCTGTTAGAAAGGAAGTCTTCATCCTTAACATGCTTATTTGAAAATGCCCAAGAAGTTGAGGAGAACATTTATGCTTCTAGGAGGATCCAAGTGCAGGTTTGTTTTGAAAATCTACATGCATATGAGCAACAGGATTGTCAGTATATTTTAGATTTGAAGCAAGAAGACAGTGAGTATGAATCGGATCTGGAACAACAGCAAGGATGTAAGTATGATTCACATTTGGAATCGAATTCTTCAACATTTTCATATTTTTCTATGGACAAGGATGCATGTCTAGTTTATGATCAATTTTCAAAGCATGTTGAACATATTATAACTGATAATTGCATAGATAACTATATGTTCTTGGCTTATCATAATTATTAGTATGATTTAAACTCGGTTGTACCACTATCTTGTGATCATCGTGCTGAAAACAAAGAGACTGCAATTGTTGATGATCAAAAACAGATCTCAAGGAAACCAAAAGGTTGTTTGTTTTCAAGCAAAGAGGAATGTATGTATGAGCAGTTGCCTTTTCTTAATCAACAATTTTCCAAACATGGTCTCGAGGATCCAATTGCAGCTTATATGGAATCATATGTTTCATATTGTCTGAAAATTCCAGTTTTCATTACTTCACAGGTATTCATGGGTAAACATGTTTCTCTGAAAGAATTTTTATCTTTGTTTTCAAACCTCTATTATTCTCTATTGATCAATGGTATGAATGGGATTCCTTCAGTCATGAAGTTGCTTGAATGGTTACTGTGGAAATTTTCCTTTACTTGAGCAAGTTGTCGATATGGTTAGGATAGGGTAGCATAGGTAATAAGCTCGTGTCCTGAGCATTTTTTTCCTTCAGTTTCTAGTGAGTCTTTCAGTTTCTTGAATAAGTGGCAGTTTTTTACAATATTTAAAGATGGTTGAATGTTGACTCCATAGCCCAATGGACTAGACACAATACAAAATTGTGGATGTTTGCAGAGTAAGTTGCAGAGGTTAAAGGTTGGGAGCATCCCTATGATAAGGCACTGAAACTACAAGAGTTCTTAGAGCCTCACGGGGAGGACTCTATCCCCCATGGAGCCTATGTTAGCACAATAATTTGTAGCTAGAAGAGGCCTCCCTCTCCATAAGCAACTAAATAACCTATACAGACTATACAGACTTCTAGTACTTACTGTTCAGAGTTTTGGGTTTTCACAAAGAATTAATCCCTTCAACAGTAGTAGCGCAGACATTCCATAGCGCTATGGCACTACGGAATAGTCTATTTTTTATATTCCACCATTTTTCTACCCACAATGTTGTCGAAACACCTAAGACTAATGGCATTGCTACTACCTGAGGTTGCTACCCATTCTGCACATGTTGAAGTGAAGGTGATGCATATTATGATGGCGCTACCTAAAGTTTGATAGAACACACAGGCAGGTGCTACCGAATTTCTTTCAGAGACAAAATTTGCATAGAGAGTGGCGCTACCTAAATTCTGGCAGAAACCGAATTGTGCAGAGTAATTGTGTAAAGACGTTTTGTCAATTTTGAGTGAAAAACTTAAAACTTGTACTATGAACAAATGGGAAGGATTTTTTGAAAACTGGAGGAGGTTTTTGTTCATCACATACCAAATAACAAAAACCTGTCTCGATTTTTCAAAATTTGCTATGGTCAGAGAGTTATTTGACATAGAAGTGGTGCTACTGAACGTGTTGTTGAAACTGTGTTTTAAGACTGTTGAACTGACATTTTTGACCAGTTGACTTCTAGGAGGATTTCCAGGTGAAATAAGATGAATTTTAAAAATCCAAAGCAGGTTATTGTCAATAAAATACCTCAAAAAATTAAACTCTTTCATTTTTCACACAGGTGTCATGGATTGGGATATTCGAAAGAATCTTTGAGCCCTATGTTTTCAGTTTTCGTGTTTTCCTGTTTGAGACATGTTTTTGTGACACCTGTTGCGGCCAGCTGGAGATGAATTTAAAGAAAGTGAGAGAGGTTTTTGTTCATAACAAGTTTATCTACAAAAAAAATTCTCAGATTTTACACAGTTGTTATGGTTTGAGAATTAAAAATGGCATTTGGAAGCCTATATTTCATAATTTCGCCTCCTGAAAAGCAGGAAATTAGTTAAAATGTGTCATTCTTTGTTTGTAACTGTTTCTATTTTGGGAAAGGGGTTGGAGTTTGAATTGGTGAGATGGAAAGGACCTATGGTGCTATATATTTCATGGTACAAGAGTAGAGTAGGGTTAGAATGAGCTAGGGGAAGGGGGTTTTGGACCCAGAGGAATTCAGAGTGGTTATCACTATGTTCTTTTCTTCTCTTTGTATTTGTTCACACTTGTGATTCCTTATCAATGGATATCAGTTTTTATTTTTCCATTTCTATATTTCTTTGTGTACTAATATTAAAGAGTGATTGATTTACTCTTATTCTTATTCATACAATGATTCAGTGATGTTCTTTGTTCTTTTCATTGGTGATATAGAATTTGTTAATACACAAATCTTTTACTGTGAGATGATTGTTTTAAAGTGATGGAAGTATCTCTAACATGTTCAGATCATATTTTTATTTTCCTAATCCATTTATCAAGTCTATTGTCTGATATGAAGTTGCTAAGACCACTTTTGTTGAAGGATATAGTTTGGAATGTGTACAGTAGATGAATTTGATTGTCCTTATGGTCAAATCCATGTGACTTTAAAACTTATCTTTCAAGATTAAATTTGAATTCTTTGCATGTTACCAAGCTCACCTAATTACAGTCTAGGGTGACTCTTGGAGTGATAATAGGTTCATCGATCCTTTCCTGACGCTTTTTAAAGGAAATTTTATTTTTGGAGTCGAAATTTTCGTGGTCGGTTTTTTCTCTCACTCGATCGGCTAAGTCTCCTCTATTGATCTACGATTGATACATAGTTCGACAAAATGCTTCTTTTGTATCATCGAGTTTCCTCTTGTTGGTTCTTCTTAGTCGATGTTCTTGATGATTACTTCGGTCATTTTTTTTTATTGTAGTCCCCTCTATGATGGCTTCACTCGCTTCAACCTCGCTCTCTTGACCCTCTCTCACTTGATTTGGATCTGCCTCGATCAATCGATTGTCACACTATGAGGATTTGTCGTAAGTCTGGATATGGAATCATGTGTCAATCTCATCTTCATCCACTTTCTCTATGTCTTAACCAAGTGCTTCTTTGTCTCTCCATTCTACTTTTCCTTTACTTATTTCTTCCAAGCTTCGGAACTTCTTTAATACTTAGCTTTTACTAGAACAGTTTCTTGTACCTAAATTTTAAACCTGAATTCTTTGTAAATGAATTTTAGTTTAAAAAAAGGATGTATTACTTGATACTATTATTAATATACACTAATCTACTTCGAATTCGACCAGACTATTATATTTATAGTTCTAGTTTATCCATGTTGGCATTATTTTCTACAGACTTTTTCCTTATTTCTATGTATTATACTTCTTTAATCGAGCACCATTAATTACTTTTTTAAATGGGTACCCCAACAAATTTAGAATTTGAACTTCTCCTGTCAGTAAAATATCTTCTATAACATAAGGATTGATCCATTTTGTCTCTAACTTTATGGTTTTTCCTTGATTCGGATGTCGTATAGTAGAACTAGATCTTCGTTTTGTATCTCCTTCTTTTTTAGTTGATGATCATGCCATGATTTTTGTTGTTGTTTTTTAACTTGTTGGTGGTGAATTGTTATTAATATTCCTTCTTCCAGTTTATTCAATTAGTAAAGACGATCATGTCTATTTCTATATTGGTTGAATTTATAAACAGATGTTACTCTTCCTGAGTTGGCCCAGAAGTGAAGTGGTATCACGGCTTTTTTTCCATAGACAAGTTTAAAGGGATTTTTTCCAATCGATCGCTTATAAGTAGATATGTATTCCCATAAGACTGCAAGGATTTTGTCATCCCAGTCGTTCCTATCGATGTCCCAGATTTTAGTGAGTCCTTTATGTAGTGTTTTGTTAAATGCTTCAATGACACCATTTGCTTGAGGATGGTATGTTGTTGTTATTATGTGATCAATGATAAATTTCTTTAGTAGGACTTGGATTGTCTCGTTTACAAAGTGTGTCCCTTGGTCACTGATTAGATTTAGTGGACATCCAAATCTTGTGGTTATTTTCTCATAAATAAATTTTTTTGCAACCTCTTTAGTGCATGTTTTGATTGGTTATGCTTCCACCCACTTAGTCACATATTCAAATGTAGTGATAATATATTTTGTGCTTGTTGTTTTTCTCTTTGAGGAAATGGACCGAAAAAAGTCAATGGCCCAAATCTCAAATGGTCACTTAGGTTCGACCGATTGTAATGGAATTTCATTCTTCCACAGAGGGAAACCCATTCTTTGATAGATATCACATTTCTTAACATGTTCACGACAGTCCTTATGTAAATTCAACCACCACAGACCTGCCCGAACTATCTTTTGCGTTGTCATGTTGGACTGAAAATGTCCCCAAGCTAGCCCTGCATGTGCCTCATTGATAATGTCTTATCTTTCATGTTCTAGGGAACATCTCCTTAAGATGCCATCATGTCCCATTTTTTATAAGTACTTGTTTATGATTGTGAATGGTGTTGCTTTTAGAGCTAACACTTTTTTTTTATTTGTTGAGAGATCTTTGGGTGCCTTCCCTTCCTATAAAAAAAATATTTCTTCAAGATATTTTTGTGTTTCTTCAACATAGAATAGATGTGCATCTAGAATATTGTCCTCTATTATAGTTGATTCCTCCCCTATCTCGAGTCAGGACATGTGTTCAGGCCTAACATTCTTTTCTTCGGGCCGGACAATTATGTCGAACTCAAATTCTTGGAATAGTAATAACCAATGACATATTTTTCCTTGATGAACATGTTTATTGACTGAGTATTTTAATGCCTGATGATCTATAAAGAGTGTGAATTGGTTCTCTAGTAACTATTGTCATAATTTCTACAAAGTGAATATCATCGACAAGGATTCCTTTATGTGGTCAAGTAATTCATTTTTCATGTATTCAACTTATGACTGGCATATGCGTTCGGGTGGTCAATTGTGTTGTCGTATGGTTGTGCTAGGATCGACCTAATGGCAACATTTAAAGCATCGACATGGATGTGAAACCTTCTCGACCATTCGAGGAATTTTAGTATGGGGGCTTCGACCAGTTTCATATTTAATATTTCAATTACTCCTGACAGTATTGACTCCATTTAAACTCAATTTCTTTCTGAAGCAGCTCATCCATTGGGAAAGTGATATATGAATAGTGGCATATAAATTTTCAGTAATACATAGTATGTCCGAGGAATATTTTAATTTGTTTTTTGTTTACAAGTGGCTTCAAGTCAAGGATGATTTTGATTTTTTCCATGTCGAATTTTACACCATCCTTACATACCACATGGCCTAAGAGAATGCCAATTGGTGTGGAAAATATGCACTTCTTAATATTGAGAGACAATTGGATTTGTCTACATTGCTCTAGCATTAATCTAAGCCATTGTATATGGTTTTTCAATAGGTTGTATATAGTCCAATCGTCGAAGTAGATAGCCATTGTCTTGTAGATGTATTCTTGAAATTCTTTTACTACTATTCTTGAAAATATAGTTTGGGCATTCTTTAGCCCAAATGGCATTACCCTTTAGGTGAAGGAGCCAAATTCAGAGACAAATTTCATCTTCGATTGATCTTCTTTAGCTATAGGGACTTGACTATATCCCTAAAATCTATATGTGAATGAGTAGCATCCATGTCCTGCAACTTCATTAATTATTTCGTTTGTGAATGGAGTGGGAAATAGATCAGTTAAAGTTAGTTTGTTGAGACCTCTAAAGTCGACACAAATTCTTAAATTCTTAGGGTTGTGCTTCTTCGATTGAACCACCAAAGGAATTCCCCATTCTGCTTTGTCGATTGGATATATGATGCTTGTTGATAACATTCCTTTGATTTCCTTTTGAATGATGGGCTTGTATTTGTGAGTTAATTTGTAAGGTCATTTTTTTATTGGCTTTGCTCCTGGAATGAGTTCAATTTTGATTTATCCCATTTCTTCTACAAGTCATTTTAGATATTTATAGTTTCGTGCAAATACATATTGATGTTCTTTGAGTAATTCAACTATGTCGATTGTCTCCTTCTCCGTCCAATAGTTGCCTACTTGTGCCATTTTTGGTCTATTGTCATTTGATATATTGAACTATTTTGTCTTTAATTCAGCATTCATCCACTATGGGGGTTTTACTTCTTCGAGATGTTGATCCCCTTCTTCGATTTTATGAAAGCTTGCTAGAAATTCGGGCTGTTCAATTTCCTCCTTTTCTTCCTTAGATATTTTTAATATTGATTTTACCTGGTTTTGCATCGTTGGGTGGTCACTTCTCCATCGAAAACTCTGGCGAGGACAGGTTGTATTTTCCATATCGATTCTTCGTGTTGTCAAAACAAGGTGTCAAGATGATGTCAATCCTTCGTTGACCATCATCTTACCTTTTTCCTTTTGTTTATTTGGTGTCGATTTTTCTAGGAAGCTTTTAATTTGTTGTGTTGCTTCTCTTAAATGTTCCTCCTCCAGAATAAATTTAAAGTCTTTGATAAAAAAAAATTAATGTTGGACCAATTAACTGTATGGCCACATGCTTCTTATATTTTGTACCATTTATTTGGTATTTCATCTAGTGTTTTTGGAAACATGTGCACCCATACCCTTTCATCTCTATATCCTATTATGCAACATTCATTCTCACAATGGTGGATATGCTCGACTAGGTCATACCCAACCTTGAAGATAGGGATGTTGGTTGCTTTGCATAGTTTATTTTCTCCAAAGTGTTCTACAAAATAAGTTGATACAATTGTCCATGTTTCCAGTCTTGGGGAATGTGATTCCCACCATCTTATGGCTTGGCCTATAAATGTTTCCACCAGGATTTGATTTTTTCCTTGTTCTTTGACAGATTTAGAAACTTCCTCGACATGCGTCGACGAAGCATTTCGTTCGTTGTAGCGTAGCATCTTTTTCATTGTGTTGTCGGTCGGAATAAGTGTAGGAGTTTGTCGAAGTCTCTTTTCATATACTATAGGTACTTCTTGAATTGAATAGCATGTTCTAGAATGTTTAATTGGGATGGCTTTGATGGTCCAATAATATTTTGAGAGTGCTTCATAATTTTTTATCTGCTAGTTGTATAGATTTGAGTCAGAATTGTGTCTGACCGACAGGGGAGATTCTACATGGATTTATCCTTGCACGTTTGGTTCAACGTAATTTCTTTTTTCATTGATTATTTGGTACAGACATCGCACTTAATGATATTCGTCCAATGACTCAGTCCAAGGTTTCCCTTCACTAGGGTCCAGCGGAATTATTATTTTTCTTTCATTCCCTTTTAACTTGATTATGTCCTTTTCGAGGGAGATATTTTCTTTAATTTTTCGTCCCCGTGGTCGACCAACAAGTGTTGCATATGTTGGAATTCCCTTGACTAAGTCGATTACTTCGAAGTCGACTAATGTCAGTATACCCATAATAAAAATTTTAATGTTTATGAGTATACCAATAGGCTCTATTAATATTTTGTTAAAAACACAATATCAATATAGCATAGAAAAACTTCAGAATAAGTACTCAACGCCTTGAAAAATATAGAAGTTCATATAATAAGCCTCTTCGAGGGGGCAACCTCCTTATACACCACATGAATATCCAAATACAAGATGATTCCAAATGAAACTATCTCCTTGGTATATATAGGAGACTAGGAGGTACAACTACAACTAAAACACCCAAGCCGATGTAAATAAAATAACATTACTAATGTAATATTCCCTAATTAAGGGGTAATGTGCCACTATTTAGGGCTTAGCATACCCCTCCCCTTGAAACAAGTGTTGTCTACAATGCTTGAGTAATTTTTTATGCTTCTGTATAAAAGACTCATCTTCCCAAGTGGAATATTCAGTGGGTAGTTTCCTCCACTTAATGAGATACTCTAAAATGGATCTATACCTCAACTGGCAAATTCTTGTGTCAATGATGGCTTCAGGTTCCAATATGATTTGTCCTTCCTCGTCAAGTTCTGGAATAGTTTGAACAGGGATATTGTCACCTATAACCTTCTTTAAACATGAAACATGGAAAACTGGGTGTACTCGTGAGGATGCAGGCAACTCCAATTTGTATGCCATAGTACCAATCTTTTGCAATACCTTATAAGGACCATAGTATTTTGTTGATAATTTATTATCCTTATTGGATTGCTTGAGGGTAATATGTTTGTATGGTTGTAGTCTTAAAAACACCCAATCCCCTACTTCAAAACTTGTTTCACTACGATGTTGATATGCTTGTTGTTTCATGTGATTTTGTTCCATGGTCAAGTTTTCCTTTAAGATTTGGAGAAATTGTTGTTGATGCTCGATGTGATCTTCCACTGCTTGAACCTTAGATATTTCGTTTAGAGAAGAAATGATGGAAGGAAGGTGTGTTCGTCGACCGTGGACACATTTTCATGTACGTATGTAAAACATCCTAATCCTTTTGAGTCCCTTGGAGGACGAAGTCCCGAAAGGTGCACGCGGTTAAGGTTTCAGGGAAATCCCCGAAAGGAGATTTTGGTAATTCGATTGCTGGGAAAAAAAGAGGTAAGAGTTATGAACTCTTGACCCATAAAACCCTGAAAGGATCTGAGTTGTTGGATCAGGAGATGCTTTGAGCCATTGATCTCGCTCAGGAGAAGGAGGACCGAAATTTTGGGATTTCAAAAGTTCCAAGGACAAGGAACCGGGGCGCTTTGTGTTGAAACTCTCGAAGTCGTGAAACGCAATGTATTGTTGGAGTGGGGCTGTAGTCTCAAGATTTCAGAACTTCGACATTTCAAGGTGTGAAGACGCCTAGTTTGGTTGGCATGTAGTCATAACCAACGATCACATGGAGGTGGACAAGGGAGGAACTAGCCTGTGCCAGGCCTCCATAGGATTTCAAGGATTCTATCCTGTGAAGAAGGGCAAAAATTTTATTATGTCGTAGTGGGTGTGTGAAAATAGAGTGCCATAAATGGTGTCATTATTGTTGCGGTATGAAAGGAAGTGTTATACCATCATTCTGCTAAGGGTAACCATTTGAACCATTGTGTTTTTTTATTAGATACAAAGCAACGAAGGTAGCCTTCCAGACATTTGTTCACTATCTCAGTTTGTCCATCATATTGAGGATGATAGGATGAGCTATGAGCCAATTGAGTAACCAAACAAGAAAATAATTATGTCCAAAAATGTCCAGTGAAGATAGGATCTCTGTCACTTACAATAATCTTTGGGATTCCATGTAGTTTTTGAACTGCCTCCATGAATGTGGTGGTAAATGTACTGGCTTTGAAGTGATGAGAGAGTGCACAAAAGTGTGTGTAATTCGTCAGTCTATCAGCAATCACCATGATGACACTCTTTCCTTTAGACTTTGGTAACCCTGTGATGCAATCCATGGAAACCTCCTCCCAGCGCTGACTTGGGATGGATAATGGTTGTAAAATACCTGGGGTCTTAATTGTTTCCACCTTATTTTGTTGGAAAACCAAAAATTCTGCTACAAACCTTTGAACATCAGTTTTAAGGCCATCCCAAAAAAATTCCTTCTTGACCATATGATAGGTTTTCAAAAATCCTGAGTGCCCTCCTACCAGAGAGGTGTGAAATTCCAATAGTACCTTATATTTGAGTTGGGAGTTATTACATAAATATAAGTGATATTTGTACCATAGTGAATCATTTTTCCATGTAAATGTATCTGATGCACTGGAATCCTACTGCAACCTTTGAATGACATTCCACATGTTTTCATCATTCTTCCATTCATCCCTCGCTTCTATTATCCAATCAGGTTGGATGATCAAGATAGCACAGAGAAAGGCCTCAACATCTTCATCCTTTCTTGAGAGTGCATCTGCCAGAACATTTTTCTTCCCTTTTTTATAGATGATTTCAAAATCATACCCCAATATCTTGATCACCCATTTTTGTTGTTCTTTTGAAGATAGTCTTTGTTCCAAGAAGTATTTAAGACTATCATGATTTTTTTTTACCTTGAAGTGCCTACCTATTAGGTAAGGGATCCATTTCTTCAATGCATGTAGTTTTTCCATCATTTCCTTCTCATTAATGGGTTTTTGTAAGTCTTTTCCCCTGAGTGGTCGAATTTCAAAAGCCAGGGGCCTTCCTTCTTACATTAGGAAAGCACCAATGCCATTTCCCGAGGCATCACATTCCACAATAAAGGTTTTTGTGAATTCCGGTGTGGTCAAGAAAGGAGCTTTTCACATCACCTCTTTAATTTGTTCAAAATCTTTAGTTTCCTCTGGATTCCATGAAAATGCATCCTTCTTAGTTAGTGTCATTAGAGGTGTTTCTATTCTCCCATAGTTCTGAACAAACTTGTGGTAGTAACCTGTCAAACCCAAAAATCCTCTAAGATTCTTCAATGTTTTGGGAATAGGCCAGTCCATCATGGACTTAATCTTGTTAAGGTCTACCTTGACACCTTCATGAGATACAATATGACCCAAATGCTTTACCTCCTTCACCCCAAAGAAACATTTGGATGGTTTGGCATATAGTTGTTGCTCCTTTAGTAGTTGTAGCACCTTGTCAACATGTTGCACATGATCCTCCCAAGACTTGATATAGATTAGTATATCATCAAAAAATACTAACACAAATTTTCGAAGGAAGGGATTGAAGATGGAATTCATCAACCCTTGGAATGTGGAAGGTGCATTTGTAAGGCCAAAAGGCATGACCAAAAATTCAAAATGGCCTTCATGAGTTTGGAATGTTGTTTTTGGGATATATTCTTCCTTCATTCTAATCTGATGATACCATGAACGGAGATCCAACTTTGTGAAACAGATTTCTCCATGTAGTTCATCTAACAATTCATCAATGACGTGAATGGGATACCTTTAATAGTGATCTTGGTGAGATCTCTATAATCTGGACACATGTGCCATGAGCCATCTTTCTTGAATACCATTACCACCAGTGCAGAGTTATAACTTTGGCTAGGTCTAATAATGCCATCCTCTAACATTTCTTCAACCATGCGCTTAATTTCACTCTTCTGGGCATAAGGGTATCTGTAAGGCCTGATGTTAGGAGGAACACTCCCAGAAACTAGGTGAATATCATGATCATGATTTTGAGTGGGTGGAAGACCTTTGGGAATATCTTCAAATACTTTGGAATGCTTATCAATGATCCCTTGGAGATATAGGGGAATAAATGGCTTAGATGTTTGAACATCTAGTGAGCATAGTTGTGCAATTACACCTTGATGCCCCTTT